>PVKN010001135.1:0-56678 GCA_004027915.1 Capromys pilorides | reverse complement strand
CACATAGTATGGTTATTGATGTGGAAAATCCTAAGAAACCTACGAAGCACAATGTTAGAATTAATCAATCAATCAATTAATCAGTAAATCAATTGAACAAGGTTGTGGGATATAAGGTTATTATTAAAATATCAATTACCTCATTGTATACAGGAAATGAAATTAGAGAAACAATTCCATTTCTAATATCTTCAGAGCTCAAGATACTCTGAAGCAAATTTAATAGGAGATGGGAAAGATCTCTATATTGAAGGCTACACACTATCGAAAGAACTCAATGAAGATCAAAATAAATGGATATAATTATGTATCATATCCACAGATTGGAGGATGTCACGTCAAAAATATGAATTTCCCGAGAGTTGATCCTTAGGGTCTCTGCAATGCCAATCACAATACTACAAACTAGTTTTTTGTAGAATATTCTAAAATTTATATAGACATACAAAGAACCAAGCATAACTGCTCAAACTACCTCACTTCGGAGCTGCCGTGGGACTGACAGGGTGACTGGAGAATAAATGAATAGATATGGACAGAGAGCCCGAAGCAGGCCTGTCCTCACATGGTCTTATTTTTTTTTTTTTTAAGATAACAAAGAAATCAATAGGGAATGAAAAGTCTATTCAAAAAATGCTGTTGCATTAACTGAATGTCCCCACAGAACAAATAAACAAAGCTTCAACTTCCTTCTTCTGTCATAAACAAAAATTAGCTTGGCATGAATCACAGATCTAAATATAACACCATAAAACTTTTAAGAGATAAACATATGAGAACATCTTAGCCCTGGGGCAGGCAAATGTTTGCTAGACAGGTAACAGAAAGCAGATAAACATGAAAAAAAAAATCAATAAATTTGTCCCTACCAGAATTCGAAGATTCTTTTGATAAGAGATATTAAATAAATAAGCAAGCCATATACTGGAAGAACATATTTGCATAACATCCGAAAAAGGATTAATATTCTGGGCATATAAAGAGTGCTTCCAACTCACTAACAAAAGATAATTCAGTTAAGCATGGATGAAAAGAGTTTAATGGGATACTTGCCGAAAGAACATATAAATAGTCACTATGGGCCCATCATTCGTCATCAAGGAAATAAAAGTTAAAGCCACAATAAGATACCTACAATGAATCACCAACTATTAGTGGAAATTTAATGACTTCTTAGAAAACTGTATCAGCACAGCTCTATGAGCCAGAAGTTGTATTCCTAGGGATTTTCCCAAAAGGAGTAGAGGCATGTGTCCCCAGAGAGGGTCATTCAGGAATGGTCATGGTGGTTGATTCAGAGGAGTGGGAAAGATCAAAGTATTTTGGGCATTCATCAGTAAGAGAATGGTTTAAAAAGCTTATAGCATCATCAAATAAATCACTACTCAGAAAAAAAAGGAAACATCTGGTAAAACGAGGCAGGAGGATTGACTATTTGGGCCCAACCTAGGCAACTTAGCAAGCCCCTGTTTCAAAACAAATAATTAAGGGGCCAGCAAGATGGCTCAGTGGTCTAAAGCACCTGCTTAGGCAAGCTTAGGCAATTGCAGGGACTGCAGTTCGATCCCCAGCACCACATGCTGCCTCAGCCCCACCCCCAGCGCAGGCTGAGCCGGCCATAATATAATTAATTAATTAAAATGGGTAGAGGTGCAGTTCAGTGTGAAAGCCCTGGGCCCCATCTCCAGTACTGCAAACACACAGAGGCAAACCAGCCAACCACAAGGTAGAGGCTGTTGATATGCATATCAACACAGATGGCGTCAGCCATTGTTCTGTTACTATAACACATACCCGAGAGAGTCAACTTATAAAGAAGAAAATTTCCCAACACTAGTGGTTCTAGCCCAGAATCAGGCAGATTCAAGACTTTGAATCCTCTGGTAGGAGGGCTGGGGGCAATGGCCAGGAGCCCGTGGCAGAGAACATTTGTTCACTGTATGGCCTGAAAGTAAAGGAGAGAGAAAGAGAAATGGGCTGAGGTCCTGCTTGGCTGTGTCCTTGAGAGGCACATTCTCAGTGACAGAGACCTGATACTGGGCCACCTCTTGATATTTGTGCCACCTCCCAATTGCACCATGTGGGGGGCCAATGCTGGAACACAGAGGTCTTTGGCAGTCCTTTGGATCCAAACTACAAGCAGGGTGAACAGCAGAGAATCCCACGCCAAGTTCTCACAGAGCCACATCTGTGCTCCATGGTTCCCTACAGAGAACTGGACAGGCTACGCTACTCCACAGCAGAAGGAAATCTGAAGAGCGGTTACTCATTGGAAATGACCAGCTGGGGATGCAGAGGGCAACTTGCAGGGGTGACGGGGATGCTCTGTCCTGAGGTCTGGGGCGGGGCATAGGTGTATTTCTTTGTTAAAAGTCATCTGAAGTACATTTGGAAGAAGTGCCTGTGATCTGGACATGGGGGCATATACCTGCAGGCCCAGCACATTGAGAGCCCAGTGCAGGAGGACTACAGGTTTGAGACCAGCCTAGGCAACTCTGCAACTAAAGGAGGCTATGTCTTGAAATATAAATTTTAAAGACTTATAAGAGCTGGGTGTGGGGGTAGCAGTGTGTGAAGGCTCTGAGTTCAATCCTTACTCATGTACAGCCCCACACACATTTCAGCAGATGTAGATTTCACATTAAAAAATCTCTGTAAGTTCAGCTCAGCTCAACACATGCTTTGAGCACCTCAAAGATATGATAAGAAGACTACAAAAACAGGAGAGAAAAAAGTCAAAGTCTTCAGAAATGAGGAGCTGTCTATGTTTCCAGGCTCATTCAACATTTGTTACACAAGCAAAGTCTGAGGAGTGGACAGAGGGACCCTAGGGATCCGGGGGGAAGCCGGGGAGCTTTAATTTTTCTACTTCTCTACTCCCGGTTCCTTTTCCACCAAGCGTTTTGTTGGCTTCTAGAAATAATTTATTTTAAATGAAAGCTGCTGTGGTTCTCAGATACATAGACAGCACATGCGCATCGTCTAGTTTTCCTGCCTAAAAATAGCTATTTTAGTCATGGGCCTTGTATGATTTGCTGATTAATATTTGATATATGATGGGTAAGGTGCCCAGGAGCCCTCAGATACATACGGTCTCTCTGCCTTACTTGAGAGTGGAAACTCATTCACAGGAGACTCAGGCTAGAGGAGGTCTTCAAAATAAGGAATCTTGTGATGCGAGTGCATGAGTTGTGAGAGAACCTGGACCAGCTTCTCCTTCACGCTGCTTTCCCTTTCTGTCCCTGCTCTCTCATCCACCCAGCATCTCCCAACTCGTTCTCCTTACCACCCCAGGGAGTGGTCCCTCCTCGGTGGGCGTCTGAGTAGGGCTGGGATAGTCTCTGAGGATGTTATTTTGAAGCCTTTTTCGAGCCCTGTCCCTATGTACAATGTTACAAGCTTCAGCACAGCTGGTGGCTTTGCTGACCCTGTCTGCAGCTGGCGCGCCAGAACTGCCCCTGGCAGAGCTATTCGCCTTTGTCACAAACTCGCCTTTCCTCACAGCTGTTCTCTTTTGGCTCCCAGGTTCAAAGGCCTGGTGTTGGCCTCTCTTTCTCTCAGGGCCCGGGTGCATGGTCCCTCAGGCTGTTTGTCACCAGGCTCTGTGCTCTCCGTGGGAGGAGGCAAACATCTCCAGAAGGCCTAGGAGTGCCCTGCGAGCCACAAGAAAAGATCCTCCCAATGTCATGTGGTTGAGAGCGGAGGCAGAGCTATAGGCAAGCTCTGTGGGGGGTCAGGCGCTTTTGGATGTGGGGTCCTGGTGGGTGACCTTATGGAGCTGTCATCTTCCCAGCCTCCCTCCCCCTTGATGTTGGTTGATCCAAGTTTAGATGAAGGAACGGGGATGTTTCTGACACCCAAGACCAAGCTTCCATGCTCAAGGTAGTTTATTTAAAGTAGAAAACATGTTCTGTTACACACCAGCACGAAGAAGGGTACAATTCTCACACCAGGGAGCTATGCACCCACGTTTTTACACCCTACACAGTGTGGTGGAAAGTTATCTTTTTTTAAACACACACAGACACACACATACACACAAACAAAAATAAAAACCCAGAACAGAACAGAATGAAACCAACAGAAGAACAAAGATAACAACCAAAATCCCCTCTGGTTTTCTTTTTGAGTATCTTTCCAATCTTAAAGAGACAGAGGGCCAATTATAGAAGGCTAACACTACCTACTAGGTAGGAAGTCCAGAGGGCCCTTCCAGAACATGCCTTGTGTACCCCTGAGCAGAAGATGACCTTTTACAGGACTTCCCTGGCTTCCTGGAGACTCTACCTTTTATGAAATTACTTTTTTAGTCAGATGTCCACATCTGTGGGATTAAAGACTGCGCCTCACTGGAGGGCCGGAGAGCAGCAATAGCTGAGCCCTGCCGGAATACCGGGTCTGGAGCTAAATGTCTGCAGGAGTGGGGGCGCTGTTTTAGAGACAAAGAAACTGAGGCCTTGAAGGTTAGGCGTCATGCCTGAGTGCACCGTCATTCCACGTAGGCCCTGTAGATTTTCCCAGATCTTGGCCCAGGCCTAGTTTGGGGCTGAAATGGAAGGGTTCCTTTCAGTTTGTTTCTTTCATTTTCTGGTAGCTGCTGCTGTCTCTGCTGTGGTTAGCATCTAGCTGGAACCACAGTGGGAGGAGATAGCCATCAAGCACGCTTCTGGTCCAGGCCTACCTGTCATGTTCTGGGAGGCGGGATGCTCTCACAAAGATGCACAACAGAAGAGAAGAAGGATGCGTATTGCTTTCTGAGGGGAAAGCATAACATTAACCCTTGAAACCATCTTGTGAATCTTAAATCCTTTGAGATGTGTGCCTTTCAAAAGTGAACTTGAAATTTATTTTCTTAGAGAGGCAGGTGGAGTCCTGTGGTTCTCTGGTCCTACATCTGTTTGCTAGAAAAGCACTTTGAATGATCATACTGGGCAGGGAGGGCGGGAGCCTGCCTGTGTGACAGAGGACCCCAGGCTGTGCCCACAACCCTTCTTCTTGGCCTTCCTGTGAAGGAGGGAGCAGCAGCAACATGGTCCTGGGAAGCAGGACGGGGCACAGGAAGGGTGTAGAGATCCCATGGGCCCAGAACCCGGAAGACACTCAGATGCGCCAGTTCTCTGCACTGAGGCAATCCTGGGGAGGATGCGCACTGTATCCCGTGATTCAACATGGAGCTTGAGCCTTGAGCAAATCTCACTCTCATACTTCCCGCTGGAGTGAGCAGCTCTGCTCAGCGTGCCTGCAACTTTTCTGAAAGTAGGACCCTAAGTGCCGCATGCTGGACCTCTCTGCCCAAGGAGACCCAGTATGGCTGCCCCCTACCTGTGTCCCTGCTTGATCCCTGAGCCTCTTGCACACCTGTGATGATCAACAGCCTTGGGCTGACTGTGAGCTGTGAACACAGAGACCAAAGCTGGATTCCCTCTCTGTATATCATCAGGCTTCTTTTCAGGCCCTGCCTGTGGGAATCACCTGGGCCCCATCCTGTTTCTGACCTCTGGGCTCCGCCCCCGGTGTGGCTATGCTCTTCCTGGTTTAATGGTGTGGATGAACAGACCGCAGATTGGGTCCACCAGGCAGGCGGCCAGGGTGCAGAAGTGAGGGCGGCATCCTGATGCTCACAGGGCTCCTCCCCTCTTCTCCGGCACATGACCATCCTACAGAGGGGAGTTGAGAGGCCCTGTCAGAAGAGGGTGAGATGCTGCATTTCCATTCCCTGGCTCTAGAAATCCTTTCTGAGAGCTAAGTCACCCAGCGCTCCTTCCCCACAAGTTGTGTGACTGTGTCATTTTAATACTAAGGGGGAGAAAAGTTGCACTCGGAGCATGTTGGGCAGTTTTCGGTGGATGCCTCCATCCGCTATGGCAGTGGGTGCTTATAACAAGTTTGTGGATTGGGTGAAAGGCACCTTGCATTTGCAATTTCGAGACAAAAGCACAGTGCTACCTGATCCCTTGCTCTGAAGTGTAAGCCCGAGCGGGTGGGTTTCACCAGCTCCTCTTACCCTTGTACTCTCTCTCCCCTGAACTGTGCATATTCCTCTAGCTGACACTTCTGGTTGCAAGCAATTAGGCTGAAACGAATAGTTCTTCCAAAGGAGCTTAAGCTCCAGATCACTACAAGCAAAAGAAGTATGTGCATGGATTGCGCACATACTCTGCCTCCCAACCAAGTCCAAGGCCATCCATTCCTGATGCAAGAGCAAGGTCCTGGGGCACAAGCAGTCTCCTGGGAAGGACTGGGCTGCTGCTTGGCTCAAGACCCTCTGTGCTGCTTTAGCTGGTCTGTGTCTCCACAACGCGCTTGCTTCCTCTGAGCTTTAAGCCACCTTCCCTCTCCCCTCTTTAATCCCACTTGGGGTTCACTCAACGTGTTGACACTCAGCCCCTTCACTTGCTCACTTTGGAAACCAGGTGTCTTGGCTTTGTCTTAGTGACTTTTCTCTCATGGCTGGGACAAATACCCAGCACTCAGGATGAAGGAAGGAAAGGTTTATTTAGCTCACAGTTAGTGAAGGTTTCAGTCCATGCTTGGCTGGCTCCAAGGCAGGGCAGCACATGGCAGAGAGCAGCCTTTCATGGTGGTAGCAAAGAGCAAAAAAGCAAAAGGAGTGGCATCAGCTCTGGCTGCTAGCCAGCCTCTCTTCCCTCCTTATACAGTAATGCAAATTATTACACCTGTACCCAGGGCAGTGACACCCACAATAATCAATCACAAAACTCCAGAAGCCTCCCCATGACAGCATGAGGCTTTGGTTTTTAGGCACAAACTACAACACATGTATGCAGCCCGTGCTGTATCTGCTGCTTCAGTCACTGATCTCTCTTCTAGCCAGCTGGCTTCCATGGCAATAACAATGTATCTCAGATGCCTGTAGTTACCCATCATCTGGATCCTACAGCAATCCGTTCTCAATCAGATGCCCAACGCAATGCAGAACTCAGACTCTTCAAGAGAACCAACAAGAGCGCCTGCTCCAAAACAAACTGTGGGAAGCATAGTCTTTATAGAAGGTCAAATATGAAGACCAAAGAAGGAGTCTTACCTCTAACATGCTCCAAAGCAACACCCTGAAGAAAACCCTCACTGGATCATTCTCTTAGATTTCTGTTCTCTCTTACGATGAGCTAGCTTCTCTGTCCTAAAGCCTGTGTACCCATCTCTAGCTTTTACCCAGACTAAATTTAATTATTTCATTCAAAATGTTGGCCCACCAAAGTAAGGTCTGGTCTGTAGGAGTATCATAAAATCTTGCTTGAATTGTTACCTCTAGCCTCATAATTGTCCCCTTCACCACTGTCGCCATCACCACCATCCCCATCATTTATGAAGTGTTCATCCAATATCAGGCAAAGCACTTAGTAATTATTATTACAATGATCTTATAAGACAGGTAGTGGAATTATTTCCATTTAGCAAATGAGAATACCAGAGTTCTGAACATCACTTTTCGGTAGATAGTGATTGTTCCCTCCATGCAATACTCTGACTTCCAGGGGCCCTTGTTACAGTCACCAAGCTGGTGGTTTCTCCCCAGTAACTCTTTGTTGCATTCCCCACCAAGCCTTTAATCCCAGGCCAGATGGTCTCTGGTTGCTGCAAAATAGTTTCCTCGATGGGTCTGCTCTTTCGCAAACAGCTGTTGTGCTCCACCCTCTCACTTCTAATGCCAACATTTCTTGAGCACCAACTGTTCTAAACATGCTTGGAACATGGCTGCATTATTTCACTTAATCCTCGCCACGAAGTTGGGAAGGAGGTTCTGCTGGCAAATGCAGGCTCCGCTCTTGCTTCTGCCTCTGTACCCTTAAAGCCGCACAGCCTCTTGGACTCTGTCCCCTTCTGTGACTACTGTATAGCTGTGTGAGGAGTGCCTGCATTTGGCTTCCTCTCCAGGCAAGTGCAGCCAGCCAGGCCTGCACACTCCTGGTACCCATAATGTCAGAGCTGAAAGGGACTGTCACTTGAAACTGATGTAAAATCCACTGAGAAAACCACTCATCAGGTATGTGTCCTATGTCACCAATGAAAGAGATATTTGGGAACACTTCCTGCAGAAGCACCACTACAAGCAAGAGCAAAAGATGGCAGAGAAGATCATTTGTTTTAACATGAAAATTTGTACCATACAAACATCAAGATTTCTATTCTGTAAGGCTTTATGGAGACAAAAACAACAGTAATGAGTGGGACATTGTAGAGTGATTCCAGTGAGAATAGACAAGAGCTCCAGTCCCGGACTTGCTCCTGCAGCTCTCCTAAGCAACGAGGTCTGGGGGCATCTCTACAGGGGACTAAAGACAACACCATACACTCCAGCTCTGCAGAGCCCCTGAAGGATGCGCTGAATATAGACTTTGGCTGTGTGTTTGGTCTTTGTTTAGTATAGACCAAGGCTGGTAGGAAAATCTCTTTAGCTACCTAATTAGTTAAGCAGTGCTGCTATGAACATTTGTGTACACGATTTTGTATGGACGTGCTTTGAATTCTGTCAGATACATACATAGGAATGGAACGACAAGTCCTATGGTAACACCATGCATAACATACAGGAAGGACCGAGCGCTTTTCCAAAGTAGCTGAACTAAGTTTACATTCCCATTCACAATGTATTAAAGGATCAAATTCTTCATAGCCGCACCAACACTTGTTATTGTCTGTCTTTTTTATTTTAATCATCCTTGTGGGTGTGAAGTGGCATTTGGCTGTGGTTTTGACTAGCCTTTATTCAGTGACTAACTATGTGCTATTGGCCATCTGTACAGAGCGGAAATATCTATCCACATCCCCCAAACATTTTAAAATTGGGGTTAATTGTCTTTTACTAAATTGTAATAATTCTTTGCATAATCTGGCTATATGATTTGCAAATGTTTTTGTATTTACAAGTTATACAATTGCTATATATAAAATCTCATATTTCTTGTTGGATTTGGTCACTAGTGTTTTGTTGAGTATCCTCATATCTGTATTCATGGGACACGGGCCTGTGGCTTTCTTTTCTTGTCATATCTTTGTCTGGTTTTGATATCAGACAAATGTCCTTATAGAATGATTCAACATGTGTTCCCACTTCTACATTTTGGAAGAGTTTCTCAAGAATTTGTGTTCATTTTTCTTGAAATATTTGTTAGAATTTGCCATCAAAACCATCTGCTCTGGGCTCTTCCTTGTAAGAAGGTTTTCTTAAAAAAAAATTCTGATTCAATCTCTTTACTTGCTTAAGGACTATGTTCTAGAGTTAGTTTTGATGGTTTATGTCTTTCTAGAAATTATTCCATTTCATCTGGGTCATCAACTGTGCTGGCATCGGATTGCTCATAATATTCTCTTGTGATTATTTTTATTTCTGAAAGGCTGGTATTACTGTTTCCTCTTTCACTACTGACATTAGTAATTGGAGAACTTTCTCTTTTTTTCTTAGTGAGTCCAGCCAAACAAAACCTCAGTTTTCTCGATATTGTTTAAAGAACTAACTTCTGGTTTTGCTAATTTATCATTGTTCTATTTTCTATTCTGTTCACTTCTGCTCTGCTCCTTATAATTTCATCTCTTCTGCTTGTTTGAGTTAACTTTCCTTTAGCTGGTTTTTTCTTTAGGATGAAAGGCTAAGTTAGTGATTCAAGATCTTTTTTAAAATACAGATGTTCACAGTCACTGATTTTCTTCTAAGAACTGCTCATCTTGCATCTGATGAGCCTTGGTGTGCTGTGTTTTCATTTTCAATGATACATAAAACATTCTCCAGTATCCCCCATGATGGATTTCTTTGTCGTATCACCATTCAGTGTGTTGCTCAGTGTATTTGTGGAGTTTCTCAGTTTTCCCTTGTCACTGATTTCTCCTCCATTCTGTTGTGGTTGGTGAAGGTCTTTGGCATGACTCCTTTCCTTCTGAGCAAATGGAGACAAGCTTTATGACCTCACATAGGGCCCCTCTAGGAGAACATTCTCTATGTACCTGAAAAGAATGTGTATCCAGCTGTTGTTGGGTAGAATATTCTATAAGGGTGTGGTGGATCATATTGGTTTACAGAGTTGCCCAGGTCTCCTATTTCATTGTTGATAGTCTGCCTACTTGTTTCATCGAGTATTCTAAGGAAGGATATTTCAGTCTCTGGTTATTGTTTTTCAATTGTGTATTTCTCTGTTTTTCATAATTTTTAAAATTTTTAAAAAAAATCTTTTATGTATTTATTTGGTACAGGGTCTTGTTACACAGCTTGGACTCATAATGGTCATTCTGTCTCAGCCTCCCCAGAGCTGGGATTACAGATGTGCACCACCATACCCGCTTTTGGGACCCTCATGGCTTGCCCAGGAATCTAGGGCTGGCATGGCATGCAGTACTGGGGATCAAACTCTGCAACTGTTACTTGCCAGGAGGGCGGTTAGACCACTAAGCTATCTCCTCAGCCCAGTTTTGACAGTTTTGGCCTCGGTACTTTTGGGGTTTCTGTAGTGAGCTGTATATTTTAATAATGATTCTATCTTTTTGATGCATTCATTTTTTTTTCATTGTGAATTGTTCTTTTTCTCTCTAGCAATATTTTTGTCCTAAAGTCTTTTTGTTTTAGTATAGCTGCTTAGCTTTCTTTATAGTACTGTCTTATGGTGTATCTTTCTCTACTCCTTTATTTTTCAGTAACTTTGAATTTAAGTGCATCTTCTATAGAAAACATATAGTTGGATGATAGTTTTTATTTGTTTTACACATTCTCCCCTTCTCCATCTTTTAATTAAAATTTTACCTGTTTTTGGTACCAGGACTCGAACTTGGGACCTTGTACTTTCCAGGTAGGTGCTATACCACTCAGCTATATCTCCAGCCTTAATGGAAATTTTAGTCCATTTGAATTTAACATGATTACCTAAAGGGCACAACTTCGCTTTTTGTCTTCTATTTCTCTTATGCCCTTTTTTCTGCCTTCATTTTTGTGTTCTCTTCTATCCAATAGATATTTTTCTGGATTATGTTGATTGTTTATCACTTATTTTATGATTTTTTTTTTGAGTTCTTAATTTAGCCATGCCCTTGAGAATGGTAGTGAATACCTGTGAGGGTTGAGTTTAAGTGTTTGCTGAGTGACTAAAGGGACCCTTGGATATCTGGCTGAGCACTGTTTCGGAGTCCATCTGTTAGAATGTTCTGGAGAACACTGGCATCTGGGTCAGTGCACTGAGGCAGTAAGCGCACCCTTACCCAGGCTGGGCATGTCCAGGGGTCAGACAGACCAAAAGGCAGAGGGAGGGCAAGTTCTTGCTCCTGAAGCCAGGACATGGCTCTTCTCATCCTTTTCTGGCCTTTGACCTCTGGGACCTGTACCCATGGAGGCTTCTCTCAAGCTTTCAGCCTTGGACTGGGACTTATAGACCAGCAGTTTCCCCAGTTCTGAGGCTCTGGCTTGGACTGATCCATGCTTTTATCTTTCTTGGTCTTCTAGTTTGTAGATGGTCTGAAGGGGAACATATCATTCTGTGTAGTCCCTTGAGCCAGTTCTTTCAACAAATCCCATCTCACCTTTTCACCTTCATCAACTAAATGGTCAACCACCAATTAGGGCTCTATGGCCAATAAAGCTGCCTGTGTTCACTCAGACACTCCGAATAAATGTCGGCCTGTGCCTTCCACACTCACTTGGGTAGTTGATAACTCTATGTTAGCTTTAGTCACTAAGAATGCACAGAACCTCAGAGGAATCGGAGGTGAGAACGGGGGACTTCTGGATCTTTTCTGAGGATGCATGCAGCTCTGGACAAGTGTAAATCCTTTCTTACTCACGCTCATGGCCTTTAAGATGACCCAGAGCCCACCTACGCTTTTCTAAGGCCCAGCGTACATCTCGTTACGCAGTCTTGAAGTTTTTGGGTTAGCTTACTGTTTGCCCCAACTATTTCCCACTGTCTTGACCATCTGTGAAATTTTTAAAAGTTGCCTATAAATAGTTTTAAACTGATACCCAGCAGGAAATGGCTTTTCACACTGGGTAAAGTCCAAGGTCAATGAATATAAAGATAGCCTTGCAAATGGGGTTTTGCAGAGAACTACCACACTGGCTTTCTCCACCACTGAAGGCTCGGGGTTTTCAGGGCAACACAGTCTGGAGAGAAGGCGACTGGCACAAGCACTTGGTATGCAGCAAAGCTCCCTATGCTTAGAGCAATTCAATCATCTTGCTCAACCTTAGGTACCCATAAATAGTTAATTTTGCAAGTTCTGAAAAAGTTGAATCTGATGGTTCTTGTCAGTTTTCTCACTACTTTTATAGAAGAATTTTCTGGGTCTTTATTCCATGTTTTTTGCTGATGCCTCTAGGTTACATTGCCTTCTTCCATGCTGTGTAAATAAAATCTAGGATTTAAATTATAAAAGCATGCATCAAGAACCTTTACCAAGATGGTTCCCATAAGCAAGCTTCTGGAGACTGAAGCAGTCAATCGAGGGGTCCACTGGCCTTTTCTGACCAGCATTCTTTGGTTGCTTCAGTGGACTTTCACACACTTCCCTTGCCTGTGCCCACCCAGGGGCATCAAGCCCTGCAGCTTATCAAACCATCCCAGGTAACAAAATCCTCTGCAGAATCAGTGTAGAGGAGTTCACTGGCACTCAGGACATTGTACAGAGAGCTCTTTCCCTGGAGGGACAAGTTCTTCATTGTTAGTAGGCTTGGAATTTTCCATCCCCTGTCATTGCAGGGCTGGGCTTACAGAGGCATGAAAATGAGGCCTAATGACTCTTCCATGCTTGGAGACCTGAATACTGAGGGCTTCAGGGTCCACCTTTAACTCCTTGCTCACATCGTACAATTATTTCTCTGCTTCAGTGCACAAGGCAACTATGTTGACCTCCAAAGCAGTCCTCAGTGGTAGCTGTGTGGCCAATGACATGCTATTCCCAGTAAGGTCCCCTTGTCCAGCCTCTGCCAAGTGGCCCTTCTGGAAGAAAATCCATCCTCCTGAAAGGCTTGTGCCAATTATTTAGTAATTTAGTCCTGCTTCATATCAACTTTAATCAATGTATGCAGGCTACATCACTGATACACATTTTTATTAAACTAAATAAAACCTAATAAAGAAACAAGGTAGCCAGGCCTCTCATTCTCTCCAAAGAAAAAGCGGCAGTGAGCCATCCCACATGTGTAGGGTTAGAGTCACATTTTCCATTAGCCTCTTTAGCAGAGCGTTGAAAACATTACAAAAAAGAACGCAGCTTCAGCCGTTCTCACCTGAGAACCAACCTACGCCACACCCATAACCTCACTCACTCCGCTACCACTATCGGAAACCAACTTCATTTCTTAGGTAATTTTATCTGTCAAACATTCAGTGACCACCCTCTGGAGATAAAGACCTTTTGCTTGGCGGCTTTATCGATGAACAACTGTCGCATCACAAGCTGTGCATGATTTTTTTTTTTTCAGGACCGGGGTTCAAACTCACAACTTTGCACTTGCCAGGCAGGCACTTGTGTCACAGTGCTATCTCCCCAGTCACTAAGCTGTGCATGATTGAAGTCTGTATTTGAGAAGTTTTGGCATCTTTATACATCTCAAAACTATCACCATAACCAGGAGTATGAATGCATCCATTACCCCCAGGAGTTTCCCTTGTGCCCCTTTTATAACGCCACCCCCATCCTTTAACCCCCTTTTCTCGCAGGTAACCGTCATCCATTCCCTGTCACTGTGGGTTAGGTGCATTATCTAGAATGTTGTATAACTAGAGACGTATAAAATATACTTCTGTTTGTTTTTAAGCTCAGCATCATTATCTTGATGTGCAGTCATGCTGTTTGTTATGTGTATCAATAATTCTTTGCTTTGTTTTGTTAGGTAGCATTCCATTATATGGCTAAATGGCAATGTTTTGATTTATTGACCTGCTGGAGTATATTTGGGTTGTTTTTTTAGTTTTTGACAATCATAAGTTTCTTTTCTTATGTATTTAGTACAGAGTCTACAAAGTTTCACTACACAAATCAGACTCATAGTGATTCTCTTGTTTTCAGCCTCTCAACTGCTGGGATTACAGGTGCGCACCACAAGAGCAGTCTCAGTTGCTGTCTCAGCATGCCCCAGGGGTGGGGCAAGCACTGCAGACAAGGAATTGAGAACACCCCCACCCCAGCCCCCGTGTCTGCCTGAACAGGCACTTTAATCTGCTGAGCTATCTGGCTGGCCCTTATAAATAAGGTTTTATGGATATCTGAGTACAGGTTTTTGGGACTATGTGCTTCTTTTTTAAAATAGGGCATGAATTATTAAGTGGAGCAGCTAAATTATGTGGTAGTTACACTTTTAACTTTAAAAAGACTGAAAACATGCTTTGCAGAGTGGTTGTACTGTGCTCCATCTCCACTAGCCGTGACCGGGCAACTCTGTTATTGCCACATCCATGCAAGCACTTGAGGTGGTCAGGCTTTTCAATCACATCCGGTCTGGTGGGTAGTTAGTGATGTCTTATTGTGATCAAAATGAGCATTTTCCAGATAACTCCTTGTGCAGATCCTCCTCTCATGTGCTTAGTTGCTGTCCTTATATTCTTTGGTGGAATGTCTGTTCAGATTTTTTGCCAATTAAAAGCACCTTTGTTTTCTTTTTAAAATAATCTTTAAAAAAATCTTTATTTATTTATATGTTATAGGGTCTCGCTACACAGTTCAAACTCGTAGCGATCTTCCTGTTTTCAGCCTCCAGAGCGCTGGGATCACAGGCAAGCGCCACCGTGCCCAGATTGAATTGCTGTTTCAGCATGCCCCTGGGGCAGGGCTGGCATAGCATGCCAAGGACTGAACTCACGTTCCTGTGTTTGCCTAAGCAAGTCCTTTAACCCACTGATCTATCTTGCCAGCTCTGTATGTCTATCTTGACATCAGCCTTACTTTATAGTTATAAAGCATATAAGAATACTTTATTATTAGCTTCAGAATGAAAATGCCTGCAATGTTCATAGCCTGCTTTAAAATGAGTCAGGGTGCAAGGGGCCCTTTGAAGGCCTCCTACCTCGACACGGATGAGGGGCTAGTAGGGAAGTGTGACCTGAGGAATCAGCAGGCATGGCCTGGCTCACCAGCAGCACCATTAGGATAATTATTCCAACAGGGGCCTGCACAGATGTGTTGAAAGTGACAGATGACAAGTGCCAAGGAGGTAGGTGTAGAGGACTGTCTTAGTTACTTTTTATTCATTGCTGGGACAAATACCTGACACTCAAATGAGGGAAGGAAATGTTTATTTAGCTCACAGTTTGTGGAGGTTTCAGTTCATACTCTGCTGGCTCTAAGGCAGCAGAAAACAATGAAGAGCAGAGGAGGAGCAATAGTTATGGCATCCATCCAGCCTCTCTCTTCCCAATTCTGTGCCCATGCTCCACTGTGAAGATTGGAGCTCCTCTAAAGACCAGGACTTCTTCAAGGAAGCAGGGCAGGGCAGGGCCGCAAAGTCTTCCTCAACTCCTTCTATATACTTTTTGTGCTGAGTCACCCTGGGGTGGCCCATCTGGCCCTAGGGTGGAACCAATCATACCCCAGCGTGGGACCAATCACATTCCAGGGCAGGCCCTTCTCATCCTGCAGGATGGGGCCCCCACAGCCCGGAACCAGCAGAGCTGATCCAGCCAAGCTTCCTCAATTTGACACACTGTATCAGTTACCACAATCCACCCCTTGTCAACTACACCATACTTCTTTAAGTCAATTTCCAGGTACATAGACAAGCTTCAACATTTTACAGCTTGAACATTGTATAGCATTAGAATCATGACATGTTGCCTCTGGCCCCCCAAAGACTCATGCACATCCCTTTAAGCAAAAGGAATTTTAGTCCATCTCTAAGAGTTGCTGAAGTCCTAACACTTTCAGCAATGCTGAAAAGTCCCAGTCCCAAGCCTCCAAGATCCAAGGCACACTCTTAGCTGTGAGCCCCTGTACAAATGAAGTAAAACACTTCTTGCACTCAAAGGCACAAGATAAGTACTGCCATTCCAAAAGGTATACACACGACAAGGATCCTAATGGCTTCCTTTTCATTCCTGTCTGCTCACTAAGAAAATAAAACTGTATCAGGGTTTGGGACATTAGAGAAAGAAGCATATTAGAATAAACCAAAGGTCAAGCTTTGAAGGCTCCCTGGAAGGCTCAGATGAGAAGCCATGCTTGGCCTGGGGCAGGTAACCAGTAGGAAAAGGAGGGACAGAGATGCAAGGAGGCATGACTGTGTACTTCAGCAAGGCCTCTGAAGGAGACCAGGAACACAGGGAAAACAGAGAGACCTTAAGAGATCAGAGACAGGGCCATGGGCCATAGCAGGTGTGATGGAGGCCAGGTCCCGTCTCCAGCTGGAGAATGCTCACAGAGGAGGATACTAGGGAGCTGGCAGCGGCTCAATGTGTGGACTAGTACAGGTTCTGACATGCTCTGTTTGGTTCCTAGAGCCTCATTACTACATGTGTCAGAACAATGCTGGGACCACACGGCCTCCATGCTCTGGCACAGTCCCCTCTATGATCCTGGGGCTCCCCTCAAGCTGAGATGGCCAGCTCAGCCTGACCAAGAGCCCGGGCCATGTCTCACCATGACTAAACCACTTCCAAGGCCGAAGGCAGCAGGACAGCCTTGTAGCCCTTGGCTACTGCTTTCCATAAGAAGGAACCCCTTGGTCCCAACTTCCTCAGTTCTCCATCATACTACGGAATTTTCACACTTTTCCAAGGAGATAGAGTTTTGTCTCCTTTTCCCTTTTTGTGTTAGCTAACATCACCCTCAGTAAAAGTCCACGTACAGTGGTGGAGACTTAGGATTTCTTCCCTTTGACCAAAACTTGCAGAGGCCTGGGTCTAAGAGGTTTGCCAACCTTGGAGTGGGGGGCATAGACCAACTTCAGCCAGTGCTTCTGGCTTGGGGCCACAGCCTTCTCTCAGAAATGATGAGTCTGTGGTCTAATGTCCTCAGGCCTTGGCAACTTCTGTGTCTACTCTCCACCATCCACAAAATAATAGGCATAGCACACGCCTTACAGTCCATGAAAAGATATCCAACATTGCTCACCTTTTGGGACATGCAAACCAATGGTATGCCAGGATATCATTTCACACACAGGGGGGATGATTATAATAAGAAATGATGAACAAAGAGAGGGGTCATCAAGAAGGTAGAGAAGTTGAGACTCTTCACCACTGGTGGGAATGCCAAATGGGGCAATGGTTTTGTAAGACAGTTGTTGGATGGTTTCCCCAAAAACTGAACTTAAAGGAACAATGTAAATTATATCTCTCTGAATGTTTAAACGCATACACCATACACACACACACACACACACACACACACACACAATAACAACAACAACAAACAAACATAAAGGTTTCAATAAGTCCTATGGCACAGAAATCTGCCTGGCCTGGTCTTTCTTTCTTTCTTGCTTGCTTGCTTGCTTTCTTTCTTGCTTGCTTTCTTTCTTTCGGTGAGACTGGGGTTCAAACTCACGACCTTGCACTTGCCACGCAGGCACTTGTGCCACAGAGCTATCACCCCAGCCCCTTTGCCTGGCCTAGTCTTGAATTCATCTGGTCACCAAAACTTCCTTTCACATGAACATCATGAAAAACTACCACCCCTGAAGAATCTGTCAAGAGAAGCTGCTTTAGAAAGTAGGAGTCTGGCAGAAGAATGCCTGCTTCTGTTTGCACATCTTTGGCACAGCTGGCGCACATCATTTTCTATGTTATTTATATTAGATGTGTCCATGTTTTGTCTCATGGCTGGCTTTATAAATATTTTGGGGAGGAAAAGTGTGCTTTTGTCTCCTTGAATCTATAATGTGGTATATATAGGAGCCATGTCATAATATCCTGTTGAGATTTGGCATCTCTAATAAGTTCATTAAATTATTTAGCAAAGTAATTTTTTTAGATACTTGCTAGGAGCCCACAGGTGCCGTGCACAACAGGGTACTGGAGAAACAATAATGAGGAAACTTATGCTCGGGGAACGAGGCTACCTCAGGTCCCAGAGTGCAGGCTCCTCTGTCTGAGGGCTCCTGTGTTAGTTAGGTTCCTCTAGAAGAACAGAATTGACCGGAAGTATATGTATAATTATGCAAGGGGGTTATTATGGGGTAAGAGCGAAAAAGTCCATCGTGACTATCTGTGGTGTCAGAGGTTGGAGAGTGCATGGCTGTCTGTGTGCTGGGGAGTTGGAAGATGCAGTAGGCACTCAGCCAAGGAGACAGAAGCCGCAGAACAAAAGGGAGTCCAGGATACAGCCCCAGGCCAAAGGTGAAGGCCCTAGAGCTCATTGGAGGGTTGCTGCTGGTGGGAGTCGCCATCGGAAGGCTGAAGGAACTGACCACGCCCCCTCAGAAACATTGTGCTCTTCAAAACAGGCACACTTCCTTTTTTCCCTTTTTATTCCACCCAGGCTAAAAGCCTATTGGCTGTCGTCACCCATAACCAGGGCGGGGCTGGTGTCCAGGCCGATCATTCCCAGACACACCCAGCGCGGCACTCAGCCCAAGAGCTGGGTATTTCTTCCTCCACTCAGGCTGCCAGATCACCTGAGGATCACATGACCAATGCACATTTTTGATGTACTCAAAATCCTTGAACACTGTCATGGAGGTGCCAGGTTTGAGAGCAGCCACTCCCTTGTTGAGAAGGAGCATCAGCTCCTTCTCCTGCAGCAGCAAAAGTTTGCTTCCTCTGCTCGAGCACCAGCTGGAAACTTCACTTCAAGAATCATGTTAGTCCCCACCATATCTCCTTGAAGATGGATCCCATAGGGGCAAAGGCAGTGGCTCCCAGCCAGGGC
Source organism: Capromys pilorides (assembly GCA_004027915.1). Classification (NCBI taxonomy): domain Eukaryota; kingdom Metazoa; phylum Chordata; class Mammalia; order Rodentia; family Capromyidae; genus Capromys; species Capromys pilorides. Next base: position 37,877 of record PVKN010001135.1, on the reverse strand, counting down.
AGTGTTCAGGCACAGAGGGATCATGGGACAGACACACTGGCTCCTCCTCCTGCTCCACTTGGTACCCACTTCAAGGTATCACCAGAAAGACTCACAGAACCATTGGCACTGTCTAAATAATTTTTTTCTTTATTTTGAAAAATGTATTGGATTTTCTTAAGTTGCTTATGTGAATTTGCAATGTGATTCCGTTATCCTGGTCTCTGTCTTTGAGCAAAGAGGGTGACCCTGGGGACTCAGAGGACAGCTGACTACTCATGGGGAAGCTGCCTGTCACATGCAACACGGAGGACAGAGAACTCACTCACACAGAGTCAAAGGTACAACTTCCAGAGAGGACCAGGGATAGGATTTGCCTATGCTTAGAAACCCCTCTGAGAGGGAGGACAGCCCGGAGCACTGAGCCAGGGGCCTCTCCAGGGTGGAGGCAGCAGGAAGTCTCCCAAGGAGAAGCTGGCTGGAGGGTAGGGTTACCAGCCTCCATTGCCAGCCCCCGAACCGGTCTTGCTGGCTCTGTGAGGTCAGAGGGCAACCTTCCTAGCAGGCTGCTGGCTTTCCAGAGGCTCTGAGCCCCTCCCACCCCTCAGAAACCCGGGCAGGAAATTTCAGCTGCCTGAGCTCCCCCAGGTTGCTCCCAGATGCCCTTTTTTTTTTTTGTGTGTGTGTGTGTGTCCCAAAATGCTTCTGACAAAAGAAAACCAAGCATATGCAAAGCCCTGACTCTGAGCCTGGGAGTCTGGGAGCACCCTTGCGCCTGACAAGCAGCACCTGGTCTCGCAGCCCCTGGAAGCTACTGAATCTACACATAATTAAAGACTGAATTTCAAGATTATTAGAGATAGGAGCTCTCCCTGTCAGAAGGCTTTGTTTTGCTTTTCCTCTACACGTGGCCTTAAGGTTTGCCAAGGAAAGGTTATAAGGCTGAGGATGTTTAGTTTGAGCATGAGAAAGCTCAAGAATGAGTTCACTACTGTCTTCCAATTCACAGAGGCATCTATTACCAGCAGGGAAGAGCTGGCTATTTTCTTTATAAACTGCAAAAGGAGGTCCCTTGGGATCCAAAAGGCACCTTGCCCACTTGGTCCCCACCCCCACTAACAGGATCAGCTCCTGCCATAAAAACACATGATCAGCGGCCATTGGAGGTTAAAGGCTCAGGCACTGACCTGCTTGAGGAAGGAGGACCCAGAATCTGTTTTAGTAGCATTGGTAGGTTGTACAGCAAAGAAACAAGACCAGGCCTCCCTGCCTCCCTGGCCCTGCCTCTGGCCAAGCGCAAGTCTGTTTCTTGTCTGCACGGACCAGTCCTTGGGGACTTGGTCACAGCAGGGACATCGTATGGCTGATGGGTGAGCACAGAAGGTCCAGGGTGAGGAGCTGCTCTGAAGATCAGAGCTAGAGACAGGAAACTGGCATCTGTGGGGAAGGGTGACAGGAGAAGCCAGGGACACTGCTGGAAGACAGGCCACTGAGAAGACGTAACCCTAAAAATCCTAGTGGGCCACCAAGAAAGGACTCTGAGCCACAGGACATCAGGGCACCGCTGCAGTGAAGTACACCCCGGCTTTGCTGTTCTGTCCATGCCAGGTCTCTGGGCGCTGTACCTTCCTGCTAATTACTAGCTCAGAGCAGGGCCAGATCCTTACTGGAACACGGGTGTTAGTGTGGGCAGGACTAGAGGGAAGACTTAGGAGAGTCAGGGACTTTTCCTTGGCCACCACTGCCACTGAGGTGGCCCATAAAGGATGCATCCTCAGTGGCCTAATGCAGGTGGCCAACTACACACTCTGGGACAGCACACCGAGCACTTTGAAATTCGGGAAATATTTAGCCTCCTGGGACATCCGTTCTTTCTACATAAAATGAACCTAAAAGTTCTTCTCATAGGGTCGCACTGGGGCCAGCACTGCCAGATAAAATACCAGATTCCTGGCACAAAAATTATATGGGATATATATTAAAATATTACTCAATGCTTATCTGAAACTTAAATTGAACTGGGTGTCCCATGTTATTATTTTGTGGTTGTTGTTGTTTCATATGTGGTAAATCTGGCAACCTACCTAAAGTTTAAGTGACCCATGAGTGCCGAGGTTTTGTGTAGAGCCTGGGGCCTGAAAGAGGCTCGTGGAGGCATAGCCTCCTGGGTTCTGGAAGTTCCTGGAAAAGTCACCCCGGATACTTTGGGGGAAGACAGAGAGGTCCAGTGAAGCAGAGACATCCTGGATCCTGGAAGTCTGTGAAAAAAAACTACCCAGGATGCTCTAGGGAGAGACAGAAAGGTCCACACTTTAGATGGAAACATTCGCTGAACCCTGCAAAAGAGCAGGATGGGCAAAGAATAAGACAAGTTTTCTTCTCTCAACTGATGACTGGATGCAATTACAGTTAGCGCCGTACTATGCTGTATAAATGAGATATTTTCGGGTTGTTGCAGAGGACAGGGTAAGGCAGGAGCTGCAGTGAGGAGGCGGGCAGCCCGGAGCATTTCCGGCACTCAGCAGACACGAGCTGAGTTTGCAGTTCCTTGTGTAGGGAATACATCTGGCTGACTCTGTCCCTACTGCCATGGTCTGAGAAGGGGACTGGGTGACACGGGGCGCGTGGAGCATGAGTTCTTGACCCCTTTGAGGTAGTCAGCAGTGCTGCACCCACTTTTCACAGCTAGTGGGGTTGGTTGCTATCTTTTCCCTTTTCCCCAGTCTTATATCCTGACAGGGTGACTAGGACCTTCTGGCTTCTTCTGGCTCCCTTGGCTGCAGGGGGCTCATCTAGAAGGCCCAGTCCAGTGGCTCAGTAGGCCCTGGGGGATAGTTGCTCTGTGTGCTCTTCACTGGTGGCTCTCGTGGAAGACAGAGACTTTGCCTTCCAGGACTGGCTTGGCAAGCATGGGTCCCTGGTGAGGGTCAGGCAACAGAGGCCACGTGGCAGGCTGCCCAGGTGCTCTGGCTCCCTGCCGCAGATACTGCCCAGGCCAGCTCTCCACTCCCGGCTCTGTTTCTCTGCTTGCTGGACCTAGGCCACAGGCCACAGGCCACAGCGTTGCTCTGCATGCTGTTATCTGGGCCTCTCTGAACTTTTGGCTCGAACCGGCTCGGCCCCATCACCCTCAGCGTTAGCTGCCTTTGCCAGAACCCACCATTCTTGGCCTGGATAGCCCGTACAAGTGGAGGAGTTTGATACCCATAACTCTCCCAGTGCAGGGGCCGCGGGGCCGGGGAGAGTGTGATGACTGTGACACAGAGCAGGCACTTGAGGGAAACTTGGAGTGTTCATAATATGTCAGTAAGCAGAAAAGGAAGTTTACACACCAATGTGCACATATGATTATATGTATATGTATATATGCATATGCATATGCATGTATTGCCATATATATACGATGCGATGCGTATGGTCCATGCGCAGTCAGTCTTCCAAATCCACAGGTTTCACGTTCTCAGATTCAGTCAACCACAAACACAGAAACTGTTTTTAAAGCATTATATCTGTATGAATGTGCACAGCCTTTTTCTTATGGTCATTTCCTAAACAATACAGTATAACGACTGACTTAACTGTTACATTGTATTAGGTAATGTGAGTCATCGAACAGTGATATAAATTATCCAGGAGAATATACAGTTACATAACTGTGCCAGTTACATAAAGGCCTTGAGCTTCCACTGCTTTTGTATATCATTCTGTATACACATAGATGTGTACATACGCACCATCCTATGCACACATTCATGACACACGCGTGCACACACGCATATATCTCGGGTAGATGGCTGCCTCTGAAATTCGACACTGCTGAGATGCATAATCACAGCAAAATATCCAGACAGATTCTGGAGGGACAGTCAATCCAACGCAGGTAGCAATGATGAGACTATGGGTGACTTTAATTTTTTTCTATTTAACTGTATCTTCCAGTTTTTTGAAAAGCAGATATATCATAGAATAAAAACTAACAAAAGGAGAAAAAACAAACTATACTCTATAGTACCTCAAAAACTCAACCACTAGTTCTGTCCATATGAATTTACACATGAGAGCTAGACGGGGCAGGGGCAGGAGGGTGGAATGAAGGTTGTGGTGGGCGGCAGAAGACATTTGCTAGGGTGGTCTCTGCCCACCACTCAGGCTCCTTGGCAGCTGGTGTGGAGTCTGGGCTGTGCCCTGCCACTGGACTCTCTGTCCTCAGTTTCCTTGCTGAAAATTGAGAGGGTTGAGCTGGAATTCCGGGCATGGCAACTCCGGGGCTTTTCTGCAAAAGACGCTGAGTCTGTGAGGAAGACGCAGCTTCCTTGGGAAAGGAGGCCATAATTGATCCAGGGCAGCCTATGGCAAAGGGGGTTCTGCCCCACCCCCCCCTCCACACACAGGCTGCAGCAGTCCTGCCCTCCTGGGTTCCCTGGGCCTCTTTGAGCAACTCTGTTACAGCCGCCGCTGTGTCTCGCAATTACACGGCGGCAGCTCTGCTGGGGTTAGTTTTTAATTGCCAATAGCAGAACCCAGGTGACACAGGCATAGGTGCATGAAGGAGGGGTGACTCTGAAAACAGTCACCACGAGTGCCAGACACAAGTGTGCGGCATCCCCAGGGGCCGGGGGCCACGGCTCACAGGTGCAAATCCTGCTGTCTGCATTCTACCGTCTGGAGAATTCCAAGCTGCAACCCTGACGCCTGGCAGAGACAAGAAACCACTGCAGTGAGAAGCGCTGGTCCCGTATTTGCCATTCCAGTACTTACGGTACGTTTTATTCTTAGTAATTCTTTACTATCCTGAAAACTTGTTCTTAGTTGAATTGTTTTCAAATATTTAATTTTGAATTAATAGTTAATTAATTTTCTGAATATTGTTCAATCTTAATTTTTGTTTTAAGATATACATTATGTCTTTGACTTACAATCTACTTATAAGACATGAAAAAAATACTGCATCTAATTTACAACTCTGTACGTCAAAGCAATGTAGTAAAAATGAGATCACATAAGATGCATAAATCGAAAAATAAATAAATATGTAAAAATAAAAAAAAAAGAAATCACCACATACGGTTCATGAGTCTCAGCCCATCTAGGAGGACACTGGGGACAGCCCCGTCACAGAGAGCTCCTCGCCTTCCCCTGTGGTCTCCTTCCTACTTATGAACTCTCCTTCTAGGGGTGTCAGGGTACCCATTGCAGACTTCATCCAGGCTGTGCCCCTTCTCCGCTGGATTCTGTTGAGTGACTTGCTCTAACATTCCTGGACCTCAGTTTTCCGGTTCATGAGCATTGCCCTGGGGGCTCTGGAGAATTCTGAGCTTGGCTGTTTCACGGGGAGGTCAACAACCACTGTACCCGAGAACATAAGCAGAACTTAGGAGCTGCTCGAATCCTGGCCTCCTCCTGCCCTGTGAGCATTTCCTTCCTTCCTTCCTTCCTTTCTTTCTTTCTTTCTTTCTTTCTTTCTTTCTTTCTTTCTCTCTGTTTTTTGTTAAAAATCTTTATTTATTTATTTGGTACAGGGTCTCACTCTGCAGCTCAGACTTACAGCCATCCTCCTGTTTCAGCCTTCCCAGCGCTGGGATTACAGGTGTGCGCCACCACACTCTGGGACTCAGGGGCTAGCATGGCATGTGGTACCAGGAATCAAACCGGGGTCCTTGTACTCACCAGGCAGGCGCTTAAACAGCTGAGCTATCTCCCCAACCCCAGCATTTTCCTTTTGAAGTGACTCTGACAGCCCTCTCCTTCCCTTCTCTCTCCCCTCCCTCATCTGTCCTCCCTTCCTTCCCCTTCTTCCACAGCACTTCCCTACCCTCCCCAGGGGCCCTGGTTACTTTCCCGTCAGCCCTCCTTTCCTGGAGATCCCAGTCCTCTTCCCAGCAGAGCCCACCAGAGTCCCATTCCCCTTGGCCTGATTTCCTCACCCCTGGGGGCTCTGATCTGACGCCTCTGCTGGCTTTCCTTCCCTTTTCCAGGAAATGGCGCCTGGACATTGCTAAGAAGAAGCAGCCCAGGCCAGCAGCTGCCACTGCTGTCCTTGCTTTTCAGTATCTGAAGGCACGGAGGGTGAGACCTGGGCCGTGGACAGAGGCCGGGAGCTCTCCATGCTCCAGGACGCGCTCAGGTGAAAACACCCCGGGACTGGCGAGGTCTTCCTGGCTGCCAGTGCTTGGGCCTCCCCAGCTCCCTCACCTGGTGCTGGTCAGAGCTGGTGATGTGGGTTCAAGGGGTTTTCTTTCTTTTTCACAAACCCTCAAGGATGCTGGAGCTGGACTCAGCATCCGGGAGACTGATAGTCTCTTCCCAGTGGGGCTCCTTGCAGGGGTGGCTGAGCTCCAGTCCTGCACAGCCGTGCTTCTCAGTGGGAGCTGGACACAAGGCACCTGGCTGTGCCCCCTGAAGTCCTGAGCAGGAGGGAGCATGGGGACTTTGTAATAAGCCAGCCAGAGGTGATCCCAGAGAAGAACATGACTGACCACCCAGCTAGCCCCACACAGAGGCTTCTAGAAGGACAATAAACATGACCCAAGTTATGCTGTTGTGGGCTCGCCAAGGGGAAGTCCAGGCCAACGGCACACAGCCTCCCTGAGCATGGGGATCGGTGAGTCAGTGGCCAAGGCACCAGCTCTAAAGATGGGCAGCAGGGCCAAGGTCTTGGGAGAGGCCTTTCCTAGCTGGTGTGTGGTCCTTCGTTAAGGACAGTGCTCCCAGAAGCAAGCAGCTGGGGCTCTCTCCATTGGTAGGTGGGTGACCACACCGAAGCTACCTCCTGCCCCCAGCCTGTCCCTGGAGCCTGGTCCATCCTGGGTCCATCCCAGCCTTGCTCCAAAGAGGCTCAGAGCTCAAGTCTGTACTGCTCTTGGGCCATGGCATCCCCTCTGTCTGGATAGGAAGAGAGAATCCCTCCCCAGTCTCTGCTGAGGGCCAGGCTGACCATGGCCCATGTGTCCCCTCACTGCATGTCTGAGCCCATGACAGGGGGCAGTAGCTGTGCTCTTGTCCTAGCTGAAGTCTTGAGAGGTAAGTGACACACCCAAAGTCACCCTGAAGCGGGGCTGCAAGGTAGAGCTGAAGCCAGGCCGTGCTGGCCAAGCCAAGCCTGGAGCTCTTCCGGCCTTCATGCCCTCGGGATCCTTCTTGCAGGACTTCTCTCTACTCAGGGTGCCAGGAGGCCCTGTACAGTGCAAAGATGAGGTAAGAATGATGGGAACTACACAGTGCCATTCAAGCCCACAGCCCTGCACTCTATCCCATATTCCTGTCAGCACTCTTGGCCTTCCAGTGTGGGCTCTTTGACCTTCCCAAAGGAGGCGTCTCCCTGTGTAACCCAGAACATGGGCTCTGCAGACCGCCAGTCACTTTTGGACTTCAGAGTTCTCCTCAGAGAAGGGCAAGAGTTGCAGAAACTCCTTTCAGGGGTGAGATTAAATCAGCAATTATGTGTGGCCTGTCCAGCCAGCCCAGTACAGGACCAGGCTGCTAAGATCATTAGTAGTATTAACGACAGTGGCCTGGGGCCAGGACTGCACCTCCACTTCCTGGTCTGCAGTGAGGGAAATAAAAATAGCTGCTGCAGGTGATGGCGAGGAGGGCCAAGAGGAAAATCCTTGTGGTTGTACATGACTGATTCTGCAGCTCCAAACAAGGAAGAGCCCCTTCTCACTTTAGGGGGCTCCATGGAGTAGGTGTTTTCCAAAGAGGTGCATTACTGGGAATCAGTATTCCTCTATCTGTTTATCTATCTACCTATGTAATAAATGTTCAAATATTAAAGGAATTATCTAGAGAATTTAACAAAGAATATATTATATAAGAAACATAAAAAGAGAGAAATGATAGAGACAGAGGCAGAGATAGAAACAGAGGAAACACCTGGCCAGTGAAGTAGCAAAGGTCCCCTTGTGTCCTCTCTCCCAGTGCTCCTGAGTTGGTCTCCTTCTCTTGAGTGACAGAGGGCACACACAAGCACACTCTGGGGACAACTCGTAAGTATCAGCCCAGAGACACCCAGAGAGGGGCCCTGCCGGGGACACACACCGTGCAGCAAGGACACAGGCAGGAAGTGGATTTCAACCCCTCCAGCACTGCAGGCCTGAGTGCACCTGTCCTGTGTTCAGTCTGCAAACCCAACTGCCCCCTGGGCCGGGCTGGGGGTCCATGGGGTGAGGCGTCAGGAAAGAAAGGACAGTGTCGAAGCAGAACACCATGCACCACTTTCTGCTTTTGGGTTCCCCTCCCAGGGCCACCACTCCCACTGGAAATGACCTCTGTGTTCAGCAGTACCCTGTCTCCTGCCTACAAAGAGCTTCAGCTTCTGCCCAGTGTGGAACCTCTTTCCTGAGCTCCAACCTCTTGAAGCTAAGAGATCCTGCCTGGCAATGGCACCTGGCGCTGAAGGCATTTCTCTATGGACAAATCCAAACCCCTCTGTCTGCTGCTTGCCACCCACCTCCAGTCTTCTGGGACTCTGCCCTGCCATCTCTTCTTCTTCTTCTTCTTCTTCTTCCCTTCCTCTGTTCCCTGAGCAAATCATACCATTTGCCCTGCATCTAGGCCTCCGCTTCTGCTGCGCTCACTGGCTGGGATTCCTTCTCCTCTCGTCCATCAACCCATCCAAGCTTACAGGAGTCTTAATTCTTCCCTTGAATTTCCACTTACCATCCGCCTGCTGCAAACCGGCTTCCTGCTGTCTCACAGAGGAGATGACCCTAGGAACTTCTGGCACTGGGCAGTTGTTACCTCTGCCACATTGTTTTAAGGACCAGAGGCTGCTGACGCTGCAGCTAGGTTTCTGTGGTGTTTGTCCTGCACACAGTAGGTCACCAAGGACTTGTCAATGTGCGCTTTCCACCTCTGTTCAAGTCTCCAGACCCCTGGACTGTTCCCTAGCGTGAGTGTAGCCTTACATTTTACTATTGCATTTGAAGGTTCAGTCCTTGTTCAAGACACTTTTGCAAAGAAAACTTGGCTCATGCACTTAGGCTGGACGGGGCACCCCACTTGGCAAAGGGGACAGCTGGCATAGCCAAAGCTGACCTCCCGGAGGGGCCTGGAGGGGCCTCCGTGCTTTAGGACCCCTTCTCCCATCCTCTCCTCACTTCCCCGCTCTGTTTTCTCCTTCTGTGATCAGCTGGGCAAGGACGAAGTTGGCTCTTGAGTCCTCATGGCTCTGTGCCACCTAGGGTGGTTACCCAGTGTGGGCTATGTGTAGAGAATTTGCATCATGAGATTTTTAAAGAGCTGTTACTGGCATAAAAGGTTCTGTGAGCAAGTCTATTCTGAAAGCACAAAGCAAGAGCTCATTATGTGTCTACTGCACAGAGCCTTGAACAAGCTGTGGCTGCCTGAGACAAGGAGGAAGACACGGCACCATCGCACATAGTGACAGCTTTGGCAGCTGTAGGTGGCTTTTGTTCACAGGGACCTGGCAGGAACGGGTGGTAAGGACTGCACCCTGGGACACGTGGTTCTGGGAGGCAGTGGCTAGCACCAGGATCTGGACCCGCCCCCACGGCCACTTCCTCCTGGGACCCGGCCTTCTTCCCCTTCCCCTCCAGCCTGGCTGACTTCACTGTAATTGTATTCCCATATGTGTCCCGTCTGGCTGGACACAACTCTGACCGCCAACTTCCGGAATCTTCTAAGGCCCAGCAGAGGTCTGTGTGTCCTAAAATCACCTCCTGTCACTGGCAGCATCACTAAGGATTTAGGAACGAAAAGCAAGCCTGGCGTGGCTGACCACAAAGGTCCCCATGCGCCTGGCAACATCCGGGGACTTCAGGGATCTCACAATCCGATTGCTCTCAGTTCACATCAACAGACTTTCAGAGCAGAGCAGAACACAATTTCACAGCGGCTCCTCCAAGTCTAATGTGGGTGGACCTTAAGTGGCCACTCCACAATTTTAACTACTATTCTCTTAGACTCTTAGCTATCCTCGATTGTAAGACTTACCATTGTTTTAAGAACAACTTGTAGGGGGTGAAAAAAAAGGAAGAAAAAAAAAAAACAAAAAGAAACACTAGTTGGAGTGTACCAACTAATTGTACAATACATCCTGATTTCAGAATAATTAAAATTTGAACAATTGTGTGCCTTGGGATCAAGGAAATTGACTATTTCTACAGGTCGAGGTTGGTTTCCTTTTTCATTACTACAGAGGAAGCTGAGGAGCAGGCTCCAGGACAGAAGGTGGGAGACGAGGGCTGGGCAGGTGTTTGATCTCAGAAAATAGTGGTTGAGCTACTGTGTGGTCAGGCACTGTGCAGAGGCAGGAGGGGGCGGCCGTCCCTGCCTTCACTCTCCCATGTGAGTGTTGAGTCTTGTCAAGAGATAGGTTGTCCCTTAACCCTTACTGGAAGGAGAAGTGGTACATGGGTGCCTGTGTTTTGCAGTGGTCAGAAACATGGCAGGACTGTCCGGGAATACTGTGACAGCAGCTCTGTAGAATGATAACAGACCATCCATCTTTTCTGTGCCATGGCATCAACATTGCCACGAGTTCACAAAGATAAAATAAAACCCAGAAATTTACAAAGAGTCAGTTTACTATGAATGATTCTGAAGATGATGACCCTGTGGCGATTTCACCTTTTAAGGGGATCCACCTTTCCTTAATCTAAGGGAATCCCACTCCCTGCATCCCTGTCTCTCACTTTATCACACAACACAGGTGACTGGAAGGTTCTGGAGTGTGTCTTCGTGGCCTAAGGCCATAAGATCATGGCAGAGGAATGTCCCAGAGGCACAGGAAGGACTGGAGGTGGGAACCTCCATCCAGGTAGTCAAGGGTAATTTGGCTCATGGAAATCAAGGGCAGTGGTAGGCAGGAGATTCCAGAAGAGGAATGGAGAGCTCTGGGAAGTTGGCGCTGGGGTGACAGACTGGGAGGGAGTGTGGCGGAAGACAGGCAGGATGGGAGCGAGCCTGGTGAGCTGCTCCGCCTTGTTACTGTGGGATTTTTTTGTAATAAGTTGGCCAAATACTCTAAATGCTGCCATGCACCGGCTACGTGTTCAGCTGTCCATGATCCTCACTCCGGAGCAGATCCTCCTCCCTTTCCCCTTCAGAGGTGACCGGGCTCCGGCCCTAGCATGACCCGCAGCTGAGATCCCTGAGCCTCGGAGACTCTGGTGTCCGCTTCCTCCCTCTCATCCACCATGGAGTATGAGGTAACCAACACTGTCTCCATCTGTTTAGTCCTTCATATTCTTATGTATGAAATGGCAAGAGCTAACTAATAAGGCTTCTAAAGAAGGTGTAGATGACGCAGGCAGAGGAGAAGTGCAAATGTTACTGGTGAGCACCTAACGTCTGAGGAATTCACAAAAAGATTTCTAGGGCAATTCAGAGTGAGAGAGGTAGAGGACAACTGAAGTTCGCATGGAGCCCAATGACTTCACCAATGCCATTCTGGTCATCACTCCAGTACCAAGCCACCTGCTTTCCCCTAGGTCACCAGGGCAGGCTATGGCCAGCAACACGGTTATCCCACAAGATGACATAGCCTCTCTAAACACTGCAGCCCAAGATTACCGCCCACTCCAATTTGATGAGGAACAGGCCATGGCATTGGAGTATTTGTGGACTTACTTGTTTTACTGATTTTCTTTCTTTCTTTTAGAAAATGTGTCCTCCTGGAAGATGAACAGATATAGCATCAGGAGGCTGTTGGGCGGGCCTGGCCAGGGACAAGCTGGGATCTCGGTTGCTTCTGTGGGACAGAATGTGGCTGTGGCACTGTTGGGCAGAGCCTAGGGACCAGCAGCCCAGACACTGTTATTGCTGTTTAAAGAAACAACATCACCCTGCTAAACTCCAAGGTATGACACCAGCCCTCAAGCCAGGACTTTCTGGCATCAGAAGTCACAGGTGTTCTTGAATCTCACTACTTCAGTCATGCGCATGAGCATTTTCTCCTATCCCTGCCTGTAGTCCAGTCCTGGTGAGCAAAACCTGGGAGAGAGAGAGAGAGAGAGAGAGAGAGAGAGAGAGAGAGAGAGAGACAGAGAGAGACAGAGAGAGACAGAGACAGAGAGACAGAGACAAAGAGAGAGACACAGACAGGGAGACAGAGACAGAGAGACAGAGACAGAGAGACAGAGACAGAGAGATAGAGACAAAGACAGAGACAGAGACAGACAGAGACAGAGAGACAGAGAGAGACAGAGACACAGACAGAGAGACAGAGACAGAGAGATAGAGAGAGAGAGCGAGAGAGAGAGCAGGAGATGCCACATAGCCTCTGTTGCTTCCTGATGAATGTGGGCGAGGGACTCAGCCATGTCCCTGACTTTGTACAACCACAACCTGAAAAAATTACTAGAGTCATCCTTTGGTGCCTTTGAGGGTTTTAGCACCAGGATCTAACCCTACTGCCCAAGGACACCAAAGCTACATATGCTCAAGTCCCTTGCATAAAATGGCATCGCAACCCAAGCATGCTCCCCACATACAGCTTAAGTGATCTCTGGGTGACTCAGGAAGAAAGAATAAGACTTAATGCAATGTAAGAGCAATGTGTGGAGTTGCAATGCTGTACTATTTAAGAAATTATGAAGTAAAAGGTATGTACCTGTTCAGTACTGGTGCAACTATTATTACTATTATTATTTTTGTGTGTGTGTATGTGTGTGTGTGTGTGTGTGTGTGTGTGTATGTGCTGGAGATCAAACTCCATATCTCATGCTTGCCAGGCAGATTTTAAAAAGAGAATAAAAATAGTAAAAAAAAAATAGAAGTAATACAGAATTTCATTAAACAAAATGATGGGAATATGATAAGGATTCAGCAATGGTTGCTATATTGTATATTGTTGTCTCCAAATTAGTTGTTCAGATTACCAGATGTAACCATGCAAAATGGGTCAAAAATATAGAAATCAGTGTGGAGATTCCTGAAAAACTTAGGAGTGGAGGTCCCACCCAACCTACATATCCCCCTCATGGGTATTTGTCCAGAAGAACTAAAACCACACTGAAGTGATACATGCGCCCCCATATTTATGGCAGTGCAATTTGTCATAGCTAAATCTTGGAAACAACCCAAATATCCATCAGCTGAGGGATGGGTAAAGAAGATGTGGTATTCTTATTCAGTGGAGTATAACTCAGCTATAAAGAAAGACAGACTCGAGGCTTTTATAGGTGAGTGGATGCAATTAGAGACCATACTTCAGACCTGCACATCATATTGTCCCACTAGCGTAAGAATATGAAAGAGTAAATAAAATTTGAAAGGTACAACAGATACTATGAAAGGGAAAAAACTGTTCAAAGAGAATGAACGACTGGGATGAGGGAAAGAAGAGAAAAAAAATATATATATATATATATATACATACATACGTAGGGCAGCTTGGATAATGGTACCACTGATTTCTACTGGTCTGTTGAAAGGAACATTTAATGCTTAAGTACTGGTACAATTAAAAACATATATTTTCAGTCCATGGTTGGTCAAATCTTCAGAGGCAAATGGATACAAAGGAAGACTAGGGTGGGGCTGGGGTGGGGTGAGTGGTTTTGCGCATCGCAAGATGCTACAGAACAATGAGTTGAAGGCATTTTGGTGCGGCAGGCAGAACGCTCAGGGTTTATGAAAATCCAAGGCTTTTGTAGGCCGCTAAAAGGAATGGACGAATGAATGATTGAGTGAACATACAAATGCATGTGTATATGTTGTTTTCTAAAGCAGAGCGTTCACAGTGAGGCTAGAACACAAAGAAAACTAGAAATAAATCTGCAAAGTAGAAAGTCGATTGTGGATTCTCTGACCACAGTCAAATAAGGCTTGGCTCAACTACAAGAAGGATGGCCAGCACAAGGCGAAAGCCCACGCAGTTCCTGATGAAATGCAAAGTGCTTGCAACGCTATTAGGCCTTGTTGAACAAAGACTGACTTTGGGAATATTTGGGCAAAAGAGGAAGCCTACCCTTTGGACCCTATTGTTTGTTTGTTTGTTTATTTATTTATTTATTTATTTATTTTAACAGAGGTAATGAGCAGAACATATTTATTGAGGGAAAGAAAGCTCCTGTCTGAGAGAGGGACAGGAGGGGGGTCCTGAGTGGGTGTCCCCCTGGACCCTATTGTTTTAAAATTTCCACCAGATCCAAAACCAACCCTTATAGCCCCTCTATGGGAAATGCACTAATTCCTATGTGCTTATTTTCCAAATTCACTCATTTTCCTATTACATAGTTTCAAAGCATACAACGTGATATTTCTACAACACGATTTCTATTTTCATGCAAAGTATGATTATTTTTTTAATTTAAAAAATTTATTTATTTATTTGGTACAGGGTCTCATTACACAACTCAAAGTCATAGTGATCTTCCTGTTTCAGCCTTCTAGAACTAGGATTACAGGTGTGCACCACCACGCCTGGTTTTTGTTATGGTACACAGGACTGGGAGTTGAACCCCAGCCCTTGTGCTTGCCAGGCAAGTGTTTAGACCGCTGAGCTACCTCTGCAGCCTGATTCTATTCAAATTTTAGTTCCAGTATTCTCCTTAATATAGCTAGTCACTTCTGCCATAGAGTATGAAAAGAGATTTGGATTAAAATTTGGTTTTGTGCTTACTTTGCTGTATGATTTAGATTCAAGACGTCACCTCCCTTCCTCATCTTTGAAAATGCTGATCACAATACCGAGCTCAGGGTCACAACAGAACATGTGCAGAAGCCCATGGCCCAGGGCCTGGCCCCATAGAGAATTCTGGTACAACCCAGACAGCTGATACAACGGTCTTTTTTTTTTTTTTTTAATGTATTTGATACCCCATCTGCAGGCTCCACAGGGTCTCACTACACAGATTGCGCTCTTAGTGATCCTCCTATTTTCAGCCTCCCAAGTGCTGGGATTATGGATGCACACCACCACACCCAGTCTTCATCGCCATCTCAATGCGCCCTGGGGGTGGGACCGACACGGTAAGCTGGGGATCAAATCCTGGACAACGCTCTTTTTATGAAAAGGTCTGAAAACTTATGCTATGGTTTGCATCTAGTTGTCCTCCCCAAAAGCCTCATGTAAATCATAGGGCGGTCAATCACGTGACTTGAGGGGCGGGGCCAGAGAAGCACGAACTATTGAACTGACAACTTTCCACTCCCCACCTCCACCTCCATAGCCTCTCTTGGAGATACCGAGCTGACCATTCTGGACACGGCGGTGGCGCAGTATCTCAAGGTCTTGCTATGTAATTCAGGCTGCTTTAAACTATGAAATCTCCAGTAACTGAGTTAAATAAATCTTTCCTTCCCTAAACTTGTGTCGAGTATTTGCCGCAGCAATGAGAGAAGAGTAACTAAGACAACTTATGTATAAAATCAATTTGATGCTGACTGGTGTGGTGGTGCATGCCTACAATCCCAGAACTCAGGAGGCTAAAGGAGGAGGATCCCTACCTGTTCAGAGCCAGCCTGGGCTATGTGATGAGTTAAAGATCAGCCTGAACTACATGATGAGACCCTGTCTTAAATTTAAAACATCAAAATAAAACTAACAAAATTTGAAATTATAGGTCAAACTCAATGGCGCCTAGCAGCAGTGATGTATTAATATTAAAAGCAGCAGCTTCCTCCATGGAAATTAGCATCCTCTGGCTGTTGGGGAAACTGAGGCCAGGGAAAAGCTGGGAAGTGGTTTAGAGTGGCTAGCACAAGGAGACACTTCTGCCCATCTTTACTTTGTAGGGTCCGGCCTATGGTAGGGTAGGGGGAGTTCCTTGGAATCGCAGGGTTCTGGAAAGGCCACTGTTAGCAAGAACCGAGCTTCCAGCTGTGCCCTGGGCTGGGCACACCTCTCTTCCATAGCTAGCCGGACATCCCCCTTGACCCTTTAACACATCGCCAATGTCTCCTGAGCTGACTCTACTACTTCCCGCCTCCTGGGAAGGGTGCAGAGAAGCTGCCAGACACCCAGCAGTTTGTGAACGTTGAAGCTGTCTGACGGGTTCATTCGTGCTTTGCCAATGGTCCCTTGCACGCCTGCATTATTTCCCTCAATGACAACAGTGAGTTCTGTCTGTGTTGTGACATCTTCAATTTTGAAGAAAAGCTGCACCTAAGTGATTCAAATAGGAAGTGCTGCAGTCAGCTACTGTAGGAAAAAAGAACAAGAGAACCTGGCCTAAGACCTCCTGAACAGTAAGCTTTCTTTCAATCTACAGAACCCAAAACATCTGCTGACCTTCAGATAGCATCAGAATGTGCTAAGAAATGGGCCGGTGCAAGATTAATGATTACTCTAGCACCCACTGGCTGTGCCTAAAAATACACTTCCTTAAATTTTCTTTATAAGCTCTTTGCGTGTGGTTGTTAGCTAAGGGGATCCTCAGGATGACGGTCTGGCCATTTTCCAGTCAGGTAGCTCAAACTACCGCCACCTTTCCTCCTGGACAATTGACTTCCACCAGGCCAGGAGAAGGCCGACAGTCTGGGTTGACAGTGCTTTATCCTCCGAATATTCCAGGGACTTTGCTGAGCTGCATCTTAGATCCATGGTGTGTGTGTGAAATTCCCCAGAGCTGACACTCCTGGTGGTGGAGGCGGAGTGCAGGGAGAGTGTGGTTGGAATGTTGGCCGGTCTGTCTCGCTTGGGTCATCTGCTGTCAACCAGCAGTAACAAGAGCATGACAGTGCAAGGTGAGCACAGTGATTCCCACTTAATCCAACTTGATGCTCACAGCACAAACAGAATTCACTGATTTACTAGGAGCATCACGAGCCAGCAGCAGCAGCAGCCTTTAACTTCACGTTGGTGGGCAGCTTGCCTCCATATTCCCAGTGGAAGTCATTGCAGCAGTGGGTGAGGACCAGCCGTTGTCTTTGTTACTTTCCTACCAGTGAAACACAGTACCCAGTGCTCACGATGCTAAGAAGAAAAGATATTATTTTGGCTCACAGTTTGTAGAGGTTTCAGGCCATGGAGGCGACTCCCAGGAGGACAGCCTGGCACAGAGGAAGTAGCTCATGGCACAGAGACAGGGAGCAGAGCGAGATCAAGGGAAGAGGAGGGAGTCAGATCCTCCCAGGCCGCGCCTCCAGCGAGCCACCTCCTCCAACCAGGCTTCACCTTTCAACACCACCTTCAGCTATCGACTCAACCCCTACGGACTCAATCTGCCTCCATGATCAGTCACCTCGAAAGTCTCACCTGTGAGCACAAGAGGCACTGGGGGGAACACACAAATCTAAACCATCGGTCCTCCAGAGCGATGGCCGGGCCAATGGAAGGAAACACTCAGCGGGCTGTGACCAACCTTCCATCCTAACTGAACAAAAGCCATACGTTAAGAAAATGCATCAAAGTACTTTGAAATGTCTCCTCCTCGGTCTTCAGAGGTCAGAGATATGGGTAGACATTGCTCCTATTGTCCCTTCCATGACTCTCAGCTCAAAGCCCTCTGCAGTGCCACCAGCACAGGTCCTAAGAATCCCCCAGGGTCCTCAGGCCCCATGGAAAATTTCAGTCTTCCCTTATACTGCCTACATAGAACTCTGATTCATTTTTCCACTCTATGTAAGAAACATGTGGATAGTATTCTGTTCAAATGCTTTTCTGCTAATTTTTACTGAACTGTTTACAAAAACAACACATAACTCAAGGCAAGAGATGACAGAAGTCACAACGTGATGACTCTTCTTTTCCTCCTCCAATGGCCTCCCTTTCAGCCTCTTCCCACCTCTCTTCTTCACCATCACAGCTGCCAACGTTGGCCAGATAGTGCTAGGAGGCTGAAAATGAGTCTGGTAGAACAAAACAGATTAAAGCAATTAAATGCTGGCCAATTATTGACAGAAAACAGCAGAACACCACCTCATGTGTGTTCCGTGTTGAGGTCGTGAGTGTTGACCCACATGAGTGACTCAGGTCCTGGGGTCTCCTGAGGAGAGAACATGGGCCCTCAGAATGGATGAGAGCCAGCTCTTCTCAGGAAAGCATAATCAAGTTTCACTCTGCAACAGGGTTAAATTCTGAAGACTGTGTCCTTAGATGACTTTGCTGAGGTACAAGATTAGAGTGTACTTCCACTGACCAAAATGGTGGTGGCAGGATTGTTAGGAATGTAATTTCTTTTTATTTTTTAAAACCATTTTCCCTGTACTCTATTCAACTAAGTACCATGACCACTAGTGGCATAACACTTTTGTTGATATATAACATGCACAAATGAGGCCTTTTCACACCACGGGGACAAGTCAAGTGAGCCAGGTTTTCTCCCAGGGGCAAAGGAATGTGGGAGCTGTTCACCTCAGGATGGGGGGATCATAGAACCCCAATTCTTGGTTTGGTTTCAAGTGCTTCCCCTCCAGGTTCACGCCCAGTTATTTCATGTTCCTAGCTGACAACCATAGCCACAGGAATTTCAAGTTTCACCTTATGCAGGGTGTGATTGGACTCCCACTTAGTCTGGCAATTCCCTGGCTCCCAACTGCTCCTCCAATGGAGGAACCGTTTGTGTACCAATCACACCCATGAAGACAGAGCAGCCAGAGCTCACCCTTGCCTTGTTCTCTGATGTGGGGTCCAAGACTGCTGGATGCTCACAGAACTTCCTACCCAGCCTCCACACCCAGCACACCCCAGGGGTTCCTCAACTTGGCCACCATCTTGGGGCTCCAGCCACACCACTGCTCCATGGAGATTTTCAACAGTATGTGTGAATCCACTGTGGAGCTGTGGACCTGGCATCTTCCAAATAATTATATTGTCCCTCCTGCAGGTATGTTTACTAGATGGTCTCAGGAGACACCACAAGTAGACCAAGCCCAGAGAGGAATCCACCTCCATGGTTCCATCAGATGGTAGTCCTTTGTCGTATTTGTTTCAGGGCTCCAAAAAAAAAAAAGTTCAGAAAACACTACAGACACAGCTGAAATGTGACAGCAGCGTGGCATCCTCCGTCTCCTTCCCAGTCTTATTTCTCAGAGGTGCCATAGCCTTGAAATCGGTGTGTATAAATCTCAAGTGTGTTTTTCACATTGCTCCAGGGCATCTATCAATAAATAACTCATAGTATCATTTAATGAGTTGCTTAAAATCGTACAAAAATTTATTCTGCTGTGTAGATCCTCTGAAACTAGTTTCTGCCACTCACCATGGTTTTGTAGATTTTTCCCTACAGACACATGTTCCGTATCATCTTCAGTGTATAGTAGTCTATCATTTTCCAATTAATGGATCTCTTTCCTATGGTTTTCAGTGCCTCTTAAGTTCTCCACTGCTACAGACAATGGTGTTGTGAGTATCCGTCTGTGTAAGGTTGTTTCTCTAGCTTGGACTGCTGGGCTTCCAAGGGACAGCCATACTCTAAGCACCCACCAGCAGCAGATGAATTCCAGTATCCAACATTCATGTCAGCACCTGACATTGGCAGAGAAGCACTTTGGCCAGCCTGGGGCATCAGAAGTTTTGCGATTAGTGTTATGTGTCATGGAGGCTGCAATATGCCTGCGATGGTGTTTCCGAATGATGCTTTCATTTCAATTGGTGGGATTAAATCAGATCACATTTCAATGGGTGGGCCTCATTCAGGCACTTGAAGTCCCCAGTGCAGTGTAGGCTAATGTCTTCAAGCAACAGGAAATTCTCCAGCAAACTGCTCTTTGGATTTTATTGACAACACTGGCTTGTCCTGGAGCCTCCAGTGTGATGGCCTTTGGACTTAACTGTGTCAACTTGAGAAATTTAGAAGGTCAACTAAGGGACTCAGCAGGGGGTCAGGGTCCGCCCATTGTAAACATCTGCATCCTGTGCAAGAGGAAGGCATGGAGATCGTGTGAGGGCTACACCCGCCCTAGGGGTCGGGGAGCCTGTGTACAACTAAGGAAGGGAAAGGGCTTGCTTTCTCCATCTTTCACTCCCCACCTTCGTTGCTTTTGCTGTCTTCTGCCATCCTGGACTGTCGCTCCTCACCATGCCACTCGGCCTTGGAACCAGCTGATTACAGACTGAAACCTCCACAGAGCTAAAGAAAGCTTTCTTTTCTTAATTTTAGATGTTGGGTATTTTGTCTAAGCAAGAAGAGAAAAGTAACTGAGAGAAATGGCGATGCCAGCTTCTCCTTGGGTCTGCAGTCACAGATCTGACACTTGCCAGCTTTTATAATGATATGAGATGATTCCTTTTTTTTTATTTTTAAGAGAAGAAAAAATATTTTTAAAAAATCATTAGAAACAACACAGAATTTCAAAAAACAAGATGACAGGAATTGAACAATTGTTGTTATATTGAATATTGTCTTCAAAGTCATTGTTCAGATTACTACATATAAACATGTAAAATTGGGCAAAAAATTTAAGCATTAACTATTTCTTTCAATAAACCAACATAAATTAGGAGTAGAATTATCTTGGTTATCTTATGTGTGTGTGTGTATATATATATATATTTTTTTCCCTTCTTTCTTTATTTCTTTTCTCCTTTTCGTAATATCTGTTGTACCTTTCAGATTTTATTTGCACTTTCAGGTTCTCTCACTAGGGAGACAATATGATGTTTGCACATATGGGTCTGATTTATTTCACTTACCAGTATGATCTCTAGTTGCATCTATTTACAATAAAAGTCTCAGGTTTATCTTTTCCATACCTGAGCAATATTCCATTGTGTAAAAATATCACATCTTTTTTATCCATTCCTCAGTTGATGGGCATTTGGGGTGTTTCCAAAATTTAGCTTGACAAATTGCACTGCTAAAAGCATGGGTCACATAAATTACTGTGCTATGTTTCCCATTCATTTGGAAAAAATACTCAGGAGGGGGATAGCTCAGTTGAATGGAACCTCTAATCCTAGCTTTTTGAGGAATTGCCACACTGATTTCCATAGTGGTTGTACCAGCCTGCGCTCCCACGAGCAGTGGAGAAGGGTCCCTTTTCTCCACGACCCCTCCAGCATTTGTTCTTTGTTTCTTTCTTGATGATAGCCATTCTTTCTCTGGAGAGATGGAATCTCAGCATTGTTTTAATTTACATCTTTTGAATAACCAGTGATGTTTAACATTTCTTCATATATTCATTTGCCGTTTGCATTTCTTCATTTGTGAAGTGTATATTCATCCCAGATGCCCATTTTTGGATTGGGTGTTTGAATTTGGGGGGCCTGATTTTTAAAAACTTTTTGTATGTTCTAGATAGAAGTTCTTTGACTGACTGATAGTTGGTTAAATTTTTTTCCAATTTGTGGGTTTTCTTTTTATTGTGTTGGTGATTTCATTTGATAAGCAAAAACTTTTTTAAAAAGATGAGATTAAAGTTGCTGACTCTTCAAAGTGTTTCCAATGCCATTTGGGTTTTGTTCATAAACTCTGTCTAGTTCTGTCTTTAAGATTTCTACCTATTTTTTCTTCCAGTAGATTAGTGTTTCTATTTTAATATTTAGATCTTTGATCCATTTTGATTTTAGCTTAGTTCATGGTGATTGACATGGGCCTTGTTTTAGTCTTTGACATGTGAAGAGCCAGTTTCTCTATCACCATTTATTAAAGAGGCTATCTTCCTTTCCTGCCTTCCCGGCATGCTCTTATCTTGCACAGCATCTTTTTCTTAAATGGCATCTGAGCTGGATGTTTCAGAAATCTAACCTGATCGTTGCTGTCATAGGGTAGGGTTGCTGCCTGTTTCCTTTTGTTGTAATGATGGATATGTGTCAAGATAGTATCGCGTTGGTAACACATGTCCTGCTTTAATTCTTCTCCTTTCTTTTCTGTGTTTCTGTTCGTCTGTTCCTTAGTGGGCGCTAGACAGAATTGGGGCGGTGCGGGAGTCCTGCAGGGTCCCGTGATCACAGGGCTCTTGCGTGCCCTGTGCCGTCAGTACTGAGCTGCAGGTACTTAGCAAGCACTTCTTGGACAGCAATACTAACTCGAGCCCCAGACTGGAGCTATAATTCTTTTTTCAAAATCCATCTATTACTTGGCATTGCCACGCATCTCTCCTGTGTCTTCTGCTGCTGGGATTATAGAGGGGCTGAGCTGAGGGCCAGGCCCTGGCCCCTGAGGCTCCAGACCCTGTGGGAAGGTTACCTGCCCCTGAGGGCAGCTTCCTCACTGTGTTAACAGCTATCGTCAAAGCATCCCAGAACATTTGGAGAAGTCTGGTACTGGTGGGGCGATAGTGTTGCCTTGAGACAATAGCTAGGTGACCCTGATTGACAGCTGTCTTTTGGAGTGGCTCCACGGTCTGTGTTACCACTCTCTTCCCCTGGGTCAGTCTAGGATGAGACAGGGAAATTCCAAGGAATGAATTTAAGGAGGCACTGACTTTCAGGGCCACCCCTGTATTTTCAGGGCTCTGAGAATGAGTGCCTCCTTAAAAATGACCCTAGGCACTTGACCCCAGTCCCCAACTTTCCCTACTGTCTGCTCCACTTGAGGCCACTTGAAAATGGGCACATCAAGCTTGCTGGGTTGTTCTACAAGTTAAGAAGTTAAACTTCCTGGTAAGCTGTAGACATCAAAACTGAGTAAACACCAAAGACGGAGAGTCCTGGGTTCACCTGGGCGACTCATCTGCTCATTTCTACACTGGCTTGACTCAGAGAGCCCAGGGTGTTCAGCCAGATCGCCAAGGGCCTCGGACGCCGCTAGCAAGTGCCCACAATGCAGGAACTATGGTCAGAGGAGCAGAGGGGGAAGACACGTGGTTTAGAAAAATAACCAGCATCTATGATCACAAGAGGCTCCCAGGGGTGGGGGGTGGGGAGGCATAGGGAGGGGCCAGTGGATTCAGGCTGCCATGGAATGAGCCCCGCTCACTGAGGGGCTTCCGTAGGAGGCTGGATGGGGTTAGGGCTCAAAAACTCCCAGAGTGCCAGGTATGGCGGTACACACCTGTAATCCCAGCACTTGGAAGGTTGAGGAAGGAGGGTCACATCAAGCTTAAGACCAGCCTGAATTACATAGTGAGACCCTGTCTCGAAACAAAATAAAACAAAACATACCCATGCAGTCCTGCCAGATCCCCTGGCTGTGGTCAGGCCTTAAATGCAGAAGGAATAGAAGAAAGTGGCCCAATCTTTTTTTTTTTTAAGCCAGTGTGAAGTCTGGACAGGACTTCAGTGTACATCCGGGTACACTGGAGTAACAAGGGACAGGACCTGGAGCCCCTCCTCTTTCTCTTCCTGTGGACCCCAGTCCTCCTCCCAGGCATCCCCCCTTCCCTAGCTCTGTGTCTCTTGAAGCCCAGGGCTCCATGTCCCCCTGCCAGGTTTCCTTATTGTTATCAGGCTGAAAAGGAGGCTGTTATTCTGCAGCAGAGATAAAAGTTAATCACAGCTTTGACTGCCCAGAAAATAGCCATGACTTCATCCACCTGAGCCTCCCGCTCAGCTCCCCGCTCCCTGGGGGAAGTGTTCAGGGCCTGGAGCGGCCAGACCAGTTCAGCCAGTTCTCGGTCTTCACCACCAAGCCTGGACTTAAACAAAGGCCCTGGCCCATGAATAGAGCGCATTCAAAGGCAGGTCTGAGTCACCCTGCAGCCCTACTGCGCACCCCGGGCCCTGGGCCTGCCTCTAGACAGGGGCCTGACAACTCTGTGTTTGCTGCCCGCCCTCTTTCCAGTCCTTATCTGGGAACATCACCCCGGAGCTCCCCAACACAACCTCTGACTTAAAGGGGCAGAATAGCTACAAAATGCAGGTGCTCAGGCTGGGGAGCAAGGTGATTTCTCACCACCTGGTTTGAACACACAGGAACGTGGACATAGGATACAATTCCAGCTGTGTCTGAAATAAATCCTGGGGGTGTTCCGGCTGGTAGTTCCCAAGTGGTAGGCCAATTCTCCAGGGCCCCGGGGAGCGGATGCATTGGGAAGCAAAGGCTCTCCTGCGTGTGAGGGTGCCCCTCCCTCTCTCAAGTGGTGGGCTCAGGGGCGCCATTTGTATTATTGAGATCACACATTAGAACAAAAGGGCTTCCTGCTCAGGGGCACTTTGCCAGCTGAGGAAGGTCCAAATCTCGCACAGCTTTCAGCACTGCCCTACCCACAATTCCTCTTCCTCCTCTCTTTCCCAAGCCTTTTCTTACTAGTGCCTGCCCCAGGGCCTGCACCCACCCACTGTGCCAGTGCCCGCTGCTCCCCCCCCCCCCCCCCAACCGCCCCTGGGGCTGGCCCTCTCCCACCCTAGGAAGGCTCCTTTCTGAGCTCACCCGACTGCCAGCGTTTATCCCCGCCCATCCTGGGTCCTGGATGCGGCACCCAGCAGGAGTGCAAAGCATGCATCTCTGAGCAGCTCCACTGGACTAGGGAAAGAGGTGGACAGGGCGGGGCAGGATCCAGAAGCCCTTAGAGGGCGAGGCCAGCGATGGCTTTAGAGGGCACCAGCGCTGCTACCTCTCTGGAAAGCTGTTGTCCATGAAGCACCACTGAACTGGTGCTCCAAAGGCCAAAGAGAGAGTGTGCCGTGTGTGTGTGTGGGGGGGGGGGGGGGCGGTCCAGAGAATACAAAGGCAGTGTGGGGTGTGGAATCGCAGGCGCCCTCCAGAGAAGGTGAGGAGGCTACACAGAGCGGAGCTTCAGGCAAGAGGCTCAGCCCAGTCTGCTCCGTCCCTAACCCAGAGAACCGGTGAGGCACCACCGAGACACAGGTGCTGGCCGTGCAGAGAGGACTGTCCCGGAGCCCAGCGTCGTCGTCGGAGCGAGCAAAAGGACAGGGGAGAAGATCCACGCACGTCAACGTGCTGCAGATCTGGGGAGGCTCAACGTGGATTCTGAGCACGATTCTCATTTTTATTTTATTTTTCTAAGAAGCATCCGTGCTTACTCCTGTGACAGCTGAGATCAATGACCAAAGTGGCCTTGCTGGTGGGAGGACCTTGCCACCTAAGAACGTGTATGGCACATGGGAGCGCAGGAGAGGTTTGTGACCCACAAGCCCTAGGGCTTTCTTGCCCTGCTTTCTCCGGGTTTCCAAGTCTCGAGTGGGCTCCTTTGAGAATGACCTTCATACGTGCTTTCTTAGAACACACGAACGGGAGGCAAGAGGAGGCTGGGAGCCTGCCGGAAGGGGCGGGGCCCAGGGGCTTGCACACACCCCCGCCCCCCCAGTGCCTCGGCCTACTGCTCCAATGTGACTGAACCCACAGTAAAAGCTCAGGGCTTAGAGGAGCCTGCATGGTTTTTAAAGAAGAGTAGCGCTGGCGCACGCTCCATGAAGAGGAGCCCATTTCATTTCTGCTCGTTTCAAAAGAGAAATGAGAACAATTTTCCCTCCTGTCACTAATCTGGCCCCGTCCCCACCACTTAGCAACGCTGAGTCCAGAGGTGGCTCTGGTGTCCACTGTGAAAAGGCAAAGGTGGTTTGCTCTTCAGTAAGGGCACAGCACACTGTCCTGGGAGCCACGTGGGATCCAGGTGAAAAAATTCCTGGGAAGCTTCGTGGCATGGAAGGGCAGTGTCCCCTTCCCAAGCCCTGGATCTCTGAAGGCCTCGCAACCTCAAGGGAGGACAATTGGCCTTCTACTGATGTCGGTCTGGACCACCGGCCTGTACCACATGGCACTGCGACAGCAGCCTGACCCCCGTGGAGCTCAGCAGCTCCCTGTTTCCAGGAAAACCTCAGTGCCTACCGGTATCCTCTTCCCATGTTCCTCTTCGCCGCAGCTGGGCCTTGAGGCAGGGCCAGGTGGAAGCGAGGGTCTGCTGGAAGCCAGATGCTCCCAAGTCCTTGTAAAGACTAAGTAAGCAGGCAAGTGGAAGAAAGGAAGGAACGCAGGAGGGGAAAGGGGTGCGGCAAAGACTGTGGGAGATGCTTCATTTTCTATCTAAAACTTTTCAAAGACTTCCTCTAAATAGAATTTCACCATTGACCATTCAAGCATGGCTGAGAGAAAATGCACTGGAGATGGGGCGTGGTGGCACAAGCCTGTCATCCCAGTGCTAGGGAGGCTAAAAACAAGAGGATCACTGGGAGTCTGATCCAGGTGGTGAGACCCTGTACCAAATACATTAAAAAGAAAAAGAAAAGAAACTTTGGGGCCAGGGATGTAGCTCAGCTGCACAGCGCCTGCCTGCCTGGAAACTGTAAGGTTGTGAGTTCGATCCCCAGTGCTATATATATATTTAAAAAAAAAATCAATGAAAAGAAATTATACATTGGAAGGGAGAGTAAGTGACTCTCAACCTCTCTCAGAGTGATGCTCCTACAGGGAAGCCTGCACTGTAGGGCGGTGCCGGGATTCAGAGGTGCCGGGGTTTGGAGTTCATCACTGACAGATGTGCAAATCCTTCCAGCTATGGGGACCCAGTCGGTGTCCCTAACTCCCGGGCAGCTTGCCCTCTACCATTACCCACCTTCCCCTTCCACAGGGTGCTGAAGACCTTCACGCAGGGCCCTGACCCGGCCCTGGCCCAGCTGCTCGGAGCCCTGCCACTGTCACTGCACCCCGTCCACCCCTGCTGATCCTGCCTGAGCCTGGCACAAAATCACTCTCATTTTCTATACTAAGAGCTCCCTGCCCAAGGGATGGCAAGCAAAGGCACCCCCGGCTTGAGCTTTGTTGCAGTTCATTTTTATATATAAAATTAATACAAGCATAAACACTGAGCATAGGCAACTTATAGAAATTAAGGACAGCAAGGGTTCTTCTGTGCCCTCTTACTTTTTGTGATTTGACCAGTCATTTTTTTTAAATTAAGTTTTCTATTGGGTTGTTGATACATAGGAGTTCTTGGTAGAACCTGGATAACAACCCAGAATCCTACGTATGTACACGCCTGTTTTGTGTGTGTCTGTGTGTGTGTAGATGCACACACAGATGAGCAGGTTACAGACGTCTCCTGCCGCCTGTGCATTACCTCAGTGTGCAGCTCTTTCTGGTTTTGACTCAGAAGCGTTGCGTCGTGGTGGCGGCAGATTCATCCTCTTCTACCTCTTCAACTCCCACGGTTGGGGTCTTGCTAGGGGCCTTTACTATTCCCCCCAGAGTCATCAGCATGTTCTCTCTCATTTCCCTTTGGGACTCTAGTCTTTCTCCCATGGGTACCCCAGCGCCTAGCACTCTGACCCTGCCTTCCACGATGAGAAGGGCCTGCGGGTCTGTCTTCAGAGGCTGCTTGGTGTCAGAACTTCTTCCCCAGTTCTTGGGGCAGTTTTCTGCTCACCGCTGGCTCTTTGGGTACCAGGTGTGGCGAGGAGGGCAGCCAGCATCAGCAGAGCAGCCGCTCTTTGGACCAAGCTTAACCGTCACCAGTCACTGTTTGCTAACTCACTAGAGAATTCTGCCAGCGATTGACGTCCGAGGGACCCTCCTGCCGCTTCCTGTCTGCTCCCTGCAGAGCGAGGGCATTTGTCTGTCCTGCTCCTCTGGCACAAACAAGGGTGCCTGGTCTCTGTGGGACTTTTTGCCGGCCAGGCTTCCCAAGGGGAAACATCTGCCCACAGAAAGGTAGGGGGCAGGGGCCTCTTTCTGCAGTAGAGACACATTGCAGAAGGCAAGCGTGGACTACTGCTGACTTCTGAAACGTGGTTTGGAGTGCATTCGAGGTCGCTATTCCCTTCTTGCCTTGGCTAGCCTTGAGATTCTAATTTCCAATCTCACACTGGCTGTAGCGTCTATTACAGTGATACGACTGTCTTGTTCATTTCCCAGTATGTGGAGCACAGAGTTATCCTGGAGAAGGCACGGGACACAGTGTCATGTTGTGTGGTTAAGGGAACACCCACTCCGATGGGTCAACAGTGCACCGTTCTCGCACTCTTTGATGTTCTTTAGAAGAAAATGAAAATGGAAAGTCCCCTCTCTGGCCATGAAGAGCTCATTACAGATCTAAAAAGATGAAGGAGAAACTAAGATGCTTTGTGGATTCCAGCAGGGGAGTAGGAGAAAAATCTACTGCTTCCTTTAGTGTTCAAAGGGAGCAAGCCATCTAACCTGTGAAGCTGAGCCCCAACCCCTGAGATGCCCACACGGTACCCCATCACAGCCTACACTGCGTCCCGTGCTTGTGCCAACCTGTCAGGGGAGGAACGTTCCCAAAGCTCATGTGGCTAAGGCATCAACTGCAGGCAAACCTTATCTATCTATCTATCTATCTATCTATCTATCTATCTATCTATCTATCATCTATCAATCTCTCTGGTTCAGGGTCTTGCTACACAGCTCAGACTCATAGTGATCCTCCTGTCTCAGCCTCCCCACAGCTGAGATTATAACCATGCACCACCACGTGGCCCACATGGCATGCCTGGGGATCCAGGGCCTGCATAGCAAATGGTACCAGAGATCGAGCCCCCGGTCCTTATGCTTGCCATGCAGGTGCTTAGACCACCAAGCTATCTTCCCAGCTGTACCTCAAGTTCTTTTCATCCACTCTCTTCTCTCGCATGTATCTGCTCTCCTCCCCTGCCCAGAGATCTTAGATAAATTGGTGAACCCATCATGACAGTTGCTGTCTGTGCACAGGCCAGGGAGGGACACAGGCTCTGGGGACAAATCCCACTTCTCCAGGCTGGGCCAGACATCTTTTGACATCCACAAATTAGGGTTAATAATGCCAGTCTGGCAGGCTAGGCTGATCACACAGGATCAGAAGACTTTGCAGGGCAGCAGGGCACAGGGGTCCCTACCTGTGATCTCAGCACTTTAGGAGGCTGAGGCAGGAGAATGAAAAATTTGAGCCCAGCTTGAGTAGCTTAGTGACTTTGAAAGTCCCTATCTCAAAATAAAAAGCGCTGGGCATAAAGCTCATCATGAAGGGCTCGGGTTCAATCCCCAGTGTTGAAAGCGGTGGGGGAGGAGCAAGAGAGAGGGGGAGGGAAGGGGAAGGGAAGAGAGGAGAGGAATCCAAAATTATTAAAACAAGCTTTCCTCTTTCTCCTACCTTTGTTTCTTCCCTGTCCTTGCATGTGGCCAGGCTCATTTTTCCTTAAGAGGGCATAGACCAGGTGTTTCCCAAGGCCGGCTTCTAAGGACATTCATCATCAGACATCCCTCTGAGTACTTATACAAAGCATTTGCAGCATTTTACGTGATTGCATTTCTAACACTGCCCACGTTTTCTCTCCTTTAGGTAGGATGCCTTCCCTGGCAGACCAGAAGGCCCTGGTTGATTTATACAGAACACCTACCCCCTTCGCAGCTGGCAAGTCCTCTGGATTTATTTTAGAATAGTCATTTTCTATCTCCTTAGGGAATCATGCTACCAGCAAGGCGACTTTATTGGAAGGATCCAATAAAGAAAGCAACGGGTGGTCTTTCAGGCTCGGGTATGATATAATCGTGTTATGGATAACAGGAGTCAGTGCAGATTAGTGACTCAAGGCGAGGGCTGCTTGGTTTGCATCTTGGCATTGCCACTGTGAGCTCTGTGCAGTTTCTGTCCTGTCTAAATGTCCATACAAGGAGGTGGGGGAGGGACCGACTGCTGTCCAGCCTCACATCCGTGCCTGGCATGGGGAAGGGGTCAGCCAGGGCACCAGCCATCTTGGGAGGAGGGATGGGCTCACTGCCCTAGGAAAGCTCTGGGGTGAGTGGAGCCATTGGAAAGTGGGAACCTGTGTGGGTGGGGTGCCAGGCACCGTAGTACCTTTGTCTCACCCTGCATATGGGCGACCTTCAGCTCACAATGAAGTTCGGTCCGGATGAACCCATCAGAAGTTGCACATATTGTAAGTTGAAAATGCAGTCAAAACTCCTAACCTAGGTAGCATCCTAGCTTAGCAACCCAGTGGTGCACTGTAGATGACTGTGGTTTCCCCTCATGATCATGTAGACGACCAGGGGCTGCAGCTCATGACCACTGACCAGCATCCCCAGAGCCTTTCATGCTGCATGAGCAAGGTCAGGAACCCAGATCTAAGTACTGATGAAAATGGTACGGCAGATCATTCCATGTCGGAGATATCTGCATAGACCTGCATGAGTTTATTTTGGAGTCAATGCAGTTCCAGGGGAGGGGGGAGTATCTTAAGATTCAGAGCCACTCTAAGCTAAAAATAATCTTTACCTGTACAACAACTACCTACTAGGGATGTGGAGGGGATTGGATGGAGACACATGCACCAAAGACCGAGCTCGGGAACGGGGACAGAGCAAGTGGGGTGCTGTCTTGGAGCACATTTCCGGCATCGTGTTCAAGCTTGTTTCCCCCCCCCCCTTTTTTTTTTATTGAAAACTGTCTTGATAGGCATGGAGTAGAGAGTGATGGCATGAGGGCCATCTTCTGAGGAGGGTTTTCTGGCTTCTTTCTACTGGGTTTACAGAGACACAGGTGCATTCCAGGGTGGGCTGTCAGAGAAGCCATCAATCCTGGGTAGTATTTTTAAGGTCCCATGGCAGTGGAGAGGCCATTTTCTGCTTTTCCTTGGGGGCCTGCCTGAAGGCTATACTACCCATGGTTCCCTATGATACTCCATGAAGTGGGGCAGCAGCCTCTGAGGAGGTCTTCCCACATCCCAAGGGAGAAACTATTGCAATGGGAGGTGAGAAGAAGCATCCCAGCATTCTCTCTGCGCAGAGCTATCTCAGCCAACTTGAGAAGGCATTTCCATTTCCCAGAGCCCACACATCTCCTTCCATGGTGCTGTGGTCCATGCCAGGTCAGAAGCTCAATGAATGTACTCCATGCCCATCTGACTGCAGAACCCCAGGACAGGAATGGCCAGACGTGATGGGCAAGGTGTGAAGAGCCAGGAGTGGCAGGCCAGGTGTGAGAGGCCAGGTGCGAAGAGCCAGGTGTGAGAGGCCAGGTGTGAGAGGCCAGGTGTGAGAGGCCAGGTGTGAAGAGCCAGGTGTGACAGGCCAGGTGTGAAAGGCCAGGTGTGACAGGCCAGGAGTGGCAGGCCAGGTGTGAAGAGCCAGGCATGATGGGCCAGATGTGAAGAGCAAGTTGTGACAGGCGTGAAGAGCCAGGTGTGAGGAGGGCAATTCCACACCCTGGAGCAAAGGAGGTATTTGTTCTTTTGACTCAGTGCACTGAGAACCTGTCATTTGTACCTCACTGGTGAATTTGAGACAGTAAAATGTGGGAAAGGAAGGGTTCTTTTCTTCCCTCTAGATCAAACCCAGAAAGTGTCCTTGGAAGCCAGCTGTAGTTGGGGCACAGCTGTACTGTGGGGGACAGTGGAGCTCCAGCGGCCTGAGTATTTATGTCCCTTCAGGTTCCCAGTAGCAGTACTCCTCACCCAGAGCTCCGAGTGTTAGGCTCTCCACATGTGCCACTGCAGGCACTCGA
This sequence comes from Capromys pilorides, assembly GCA_004027915.1. NCBI lineage: Eukaryota > Metazoa > Chordata > Mammalia > Rodentia > Capromyidae > Capromys > Capromys pilorides. The sequence goes on along the minus strand of PVKN010001135.1, from coordinate 6,713 downwards.
CAGTGGCACAGGACAGAGGCTGCGAGGAGGAAGGGATCTCATGGTCCCTCCCCATGGGACAGCCGGTTCTCCGCTGAACACCCGCAGGTAGGAAGACGGCCCGGTGTCACTTGATCATCTCATTTCCATGAAAAGATGAAAACTATGAATTTTAAATGTGAAGATTCAGTTCCTGGTTTTCAAATCTTGATAAATAATAGCAACTTAAAATCCACTTGTGCCAAACAAAACCAGTTCTAGACTGAGCATGGCTCCCAAGCCTGCAGTCTACGGCCTCTGCAAAGACCTGGAGTCATTTGAAGGATTGAAGGAGGGTGACCAGGGGCAGAAAGTCCTCATCTAAACAAGGAGCGCAACTGGAAATGCCGCTGTCCACCTGGCCCGTGAGCAGCGCTGGCTGCCACCAGGACCCCAACATGTTGGCACCGCTTCCCACGCCATTCCCAGCATTCCCTAACCCAGGACCCAGGTTCCTGTCCTTGGTCTTAGGGCTGCTGGGGAGGGTGGTGGAGAGATGACCTCCTGGGGATTTCAGGAGAGGAAGAAGATAGAGGGAGATGAGCCCGTCAGACCACCGTACCCAGCAGTGGTCCGATATAGCATTCCCAATTCCCACTGGCACTCTGGAAAGGCGATGGAGCCTGGGGGTGGGGGTGGGGATTGCGTCGACAGCAGTACAGCCCTTGATCCAGGAACTACCCCGCTCCGTGCAGAGTTTTCACCTGTGACTAGGCAAAACATGTGTCCCTTCCACACACGCTCGCATGCATTTCAGGAGGTTCTGGTAGAAGTCAGCTTGTACCCTTTCTGAGAGACAGAATCTGTGGGGGCAGGGAGACCATCTCTCAAGGTAGAACTCTGGACTGCAACCAGCAGCCACCAGGCCAGGCGGCCAGATAGTGACCCCCATGGCCATTGCTGCAAACTGCTAGAACTTGGGTCTAATCATGACCCTGGAATTTTGTCCTCGCTTTCCACTTAGGACCCACAGAAGGAGGCTGAAGTGTATCCCTCCACAGTGACTTGGGGTGCTTCGCTTCTGGTTAATGGCTTCCTGCTCTCCTACCAGGGATGCTCTGAAATCCTCCATGGCTTCTACTCCCATGCTCTCCACCCCACTCCTCTGCCTATCTTTAAGTATCTGCCTGATGCAGGGAGCAGTGGTTGGAAGGCAAGCTTCAAACAAATAGGCTTTGCTTGTTCCTGTGGATTGGCCTTCCTGCACCTCCCCGACTCACACACATGCCCACCCAGTTTGGTGGGAGTTGGGGTCATTCCAGGCAAGTGACAATAGCCAACTGCTTGATTAAAACACCCTTCATCCCATCCCACACATGAATGCTGCAGAACAGACTTGGTGAAGAAGGCAATCCCCAAGGCCCGGATGTAACCCACTCTATGCCAGGGGAAGGATGCCCAGAAGAGACATGTGTGAAATCATTGTGTTTGGACCAAAACCTTCATTAGCCCAGGACAACGGGTCAATTGTCCCATGCCAGACAAAAGAAAGTGCTAGATTCTTGCAGTTGAGGCACCTGAGTGACCCCGGGTACAGATTCCACAGGCTGATGGCCAACAGCGGGGAGGGCAGAGCCATTAGCCATGGGTGGGATGGATGTCATGACCATGGGAGAAGCCACCGTCACGTGCTTGTCGGAAAGGATCACACACATTTTTGTCAGAGAGAGCATCTCATCTTCTGAATCCACACTCACGGTCCGGAGTCCCGCCTCCCCCTTGCTGTCACCACACCAACCCTGAACTCATCTAGAGAAAGGCTTGGGGAGGGAACGTTTTCTAGAGTTAGAACCAAACCGTCAGAGGCAGAGAAACTTCAACAAGTTACACCTGTGTTTTGCTGAGTGAAGCAACTAGAAATTAAAGAAGTGGAAATGTACCATGCTAATTACAAAGAAGAAATAGGATCATTTCAAAATATATTCTCGTCCCCACCCCAGTTTCTGATATGGTAAAAGCTTTAAGAAAAGAATTCAGGTTTTCCTACCGAGCTGACTCAACACCACTGAGACTCTGCAGAAGAAGAGGAAGGGGAGGAAGGCTCTTAGACCTGGCACAGACCCAGGGAACAGGAAGAGAAGGTGCTAAACCCCTCTGTTCTGTCTTAAGAATGCTTGCCAATGACTGAAAGCAAGGTCCCGATTCTGCCCTGTTGATTAGGTTGACATCGTAGAATTTACTAGAAGAAAAGCAGTCTAGAAATAGGCACTCTCCTGTCTCAAGGCTTCTGTGGCATCACGTGACCGAGCAGTTACTATGGTGATTATCAGTCGCGAGTGGATTGTCCACAAGTTGAACTTGCATCTGACAAGTCAAATTTGTCAGTTTGGAGAAAAGTAAAGAGGGTTGCTTTGTTTTTTTCTTTTTTTCTGGAAGCCATTTCCTTGGCTCCCGTAGATGCCTTCTCTCCCTTTCCAGCTGGGAGGCTTTCTCCACATGGTCGTATCAGGATTTTTTTTTTCCTCTCTTGTGATCTGCAGCATCTACAAGAAGTTGTCACCGCTCGTACCAGCGACGCTTTCTAATAACTTTGGAATAAAATAAAACACTTTCTGAGATTCCAACTACAGATCTAATGGGAAGCCCGGAGCACAGCTGTGCCTTTTCTGAGATGAGAAAGGGCTGCCAGAGGCTCGCTGCCCTCCAGAAGGAGTCAGTTTCCTCCGTTGGCATGAACAGCCCTTCGAAACGTAACTAGTGAGCATGAGTGTGTATGTGTGTGTGTGTGTGTGTGTGCCTGTGTGTGTGTGTGTGTACATGCACACTTGTGCCTGTGCTGCTGCTCTTTGTCCCCCAGCAGGTAATGACTTTCAGGGCCTTGCTTTATCAGATTGAAAATGAAAAAGCCATTTAATAAAGCCAGCTCCATCAAGCCAGGGGACTGCAGGAAGCGAGGAGGGGGAACCTGGGGGTGCTGTGGGGAGGGGCCAGCTGGAGGGGTGTCTGCTAGATGAAGGCTGTCAGCTTGGCTTTGGTGGGGGCCGGTGGAGGCTCCCCTGCACCCAGAGAGCTCCTCCCCTGGGCCAATGCCTGTACTCAGCTCGCTTCTCCCTTGGTTCAGGGCCTCGGCCAGGCTCAGGGTGACAGGCGCCTTCGGCTGTCTTCCGTCTGTGAGGGATGACCTTACCCGCTGTGACCTGGAGCACGGGTGCCGCTGTTAGACCCAGCCAGCACCTGCCAAAGTCCTGGAGGCCAGATAGAAGCCAGAGTCTCCCTGAATTCCTGGCTGGCCTTGAGTTCACTATGTAGCAGCCCAGGCTGACCTTGAGCTTTCAGTGACCCTCCTGCCTCAGCCTTTCAAGAGCTGAGATTCCACACATGGACCACCACATCCAGCTCACTGTCTGGATCTTAAATAGCTGCCAAAAGCCCACATGCTAATGGCACAGCCTTCAGTCCATGCAACCACTGGCAGGAGGTGGAGCCCTTCAAACATGGAGCCGAGTGGGGGAAGTGATGGCAGAGGGGTCGGGGTCTTGAGGGGAGAGCTGGACACAGCCCCTTTGCCTCTCCCTGCCTTTTGCTTCCTCTACCTCAGGTGCCCCAGAGCTATGGGGGTAAACTGACCATGGAATGAAGTTTCCGGAAGCCTGGGTCAAAGTGAACCTTTCTTATTTTGAACTCAATATTCCGGGTCTTCTATTTTAGTGATATCAGTCTGAGTATCACAAAACCTTTCCAGGCCCTCCCCTGGGCTCAGGCCTGAACTAGCAAATGGTGTCTGACCTGCAGGGTGGGGGCAAAGAACGGCCTCAGCATGGGGCGGAAGGATGGGCCCGCGTCCAGCAGTGTCCGCTCTGTTAGTGACAGCGTGACCAATCCCTTTCCGTGGATCATAGAAAAGCTTCCCACAGATGCAGACACCTTCAGTCTTTGAAGACCAAACCAGGTAAACTTAGGCTTGCAATGTGATTTCCTGATGCATGAGACAGAGATGTTTTGTCTCCACTCAAATAAATGGCCGGTGCACACCTAGACTTCCAATCTGCTGCGCTTGCATATTTCATTTTATTCTCATCGTCAAGTTAAAACAGTGAGAAAACCCACATAGCTCTGAGCATCATACAGCTCCGAGCATCTCTCTGTTGTTCTCTTTCATGGCTAGAGCAGAGCCTGGGGTCTCTGTTTAGCTGAGCACCTCAAAGCATTTAAAGATGCAGGTAGCAAGGCCAGCAAGATATAGGCAGAGGCGGCTTTAAAGACCACCTATTCTCCATAGAAAGAGACCAGAAATTGAGCAATGGGAAGACAGAAGCTAGGAGAGAAGTGTGGGGGAGGAAGGGACCCCCCTCAGCACAAGGACCCCACTGGAGGCTGGCGTAGGAAACCAGCCATAGCGATGGCAGCTCTGCTTTATCTCGTGCCTCTTCTGTCAGAGCCCCAGCACTTCTGTCCACAGGTGAAGCCCCTGACCTGGGCTGCACCATCCTGGCGCCTCATCCTCAGTGCTGCAGGGCCCAGGGACATCGGAAGGAGAATGCGACACCCTGGATCTAGGACAAGCTTGGACCTTTCTTCCCTTGGGCATCAGCAGGGCTTGGTACTCACTGCCTCTCTGCTGCAGACCCCTGGAGGGACAGTCTAGTGGCTCCCATGGCTGGGGCCCTGAGATCAAGAAGAGACTGACCCTGGCATATTCCATATGAAGATTGAACAATGGTTGGCCAAGGCTCCATGTTTCTGGCTCTTTCCTGTGGGTGCAGGGTCCTCGCTCTTAGCCCCAGCCCCAGAGACCACCCTCATGCACATAGCCAGAGGAGTGTGGCTCCAGAATCAGGATCCCTTGAGGCCAGTGGGGCTGGGGGAGCTGCAGCGAGCTAAGGGAGGCCAGGAGTGCTTCCACACAGAGGCGGTGCCACTGTGTGTCTCTTGAGCCCGGGATGTCTGGAGCCCCTGTGTCCTTGAGCCATGGAGGACAGCCAGCCCCTTGCAGTGTGAGATGGGGTACAACTGCTCCTGCTCAGCCCTGTGAGGGGGGCTGGGCTCGGGATGGCAGGCAGGGGAGGCCCCTGCTGGCTGTGACTTCACATCCACCTCCTACTGCACCACCGCCCAGCAGCGGGGCCACCCCCAAGGGTACAGGCTCTGCTGGGCACAAACCAGGCGGTGGCTCAAACCTACCCTTAGTGGCTGTCACCTGATGTTACAAGGGACAAAGGAAAATGTCCTCTGAGTGCTCTTGAAGTTCTGATTTACCAGTGTCTTTTTGTGAAAGCAGCCCCAGAACCCTCTTAAGGACGGTAACCTCATGCTGGGAAGGGGCAGGAGTGGCTCTGTGTTGGACTGTCCCCAGAGTCAAGCACGTGTGTGCGGGAGCAGGATGACCGTGCAAATGCCCGGCTCTGCACTGTAATTTTATTTTCCTAATAGCTGCCAGACACGTGTCCCTGAGAACTGGGGCCTCTCTCTCTCTTGCTCCTTCGTGTGAGTAGAAATGCAGGCCTGAAGCCAGAGCCAGAAAACCAGAAGCTCCAGAGGCGGCCGGGAACAGACAGAAGCGGGCGCTCCGCACAGCGTCTTGGCCCATCCCAGGAGTCAGATACGCTGCGGGGCCAGAGCGGGGCCACAGGGCAGCCACGCTTGCTGAGGCCTGCCCCTGCCTCCTTCCTCCTGTCAGCATGCTGCTGCTGCGGGAAGGTGCAGAGTGTGCAGGAAGCCCTTGCGGCCAGCTGGTTGCTCCTCCCCTCCAGGTGCCCCGGACCAGCTCCCAGCAGAGCTTGGTCAGGCATGATTCCCACAAGGCCCTCCTTGCTTAACTCTTAAATCAAGCCAAGGAGGAACTTATGTTTCCATCTCCACTTCCCAGGAGAAGAGTCCTCCACAGCGAGGTGCTAGCCCACACTGTCTAGACCAGGGCTGTGTTCTCTGAGGACAGGTTGACCGAGGCCTCCCCCGGGGCCTGGCTGTGGCCTCCCTTCCCCACACAGGGTGGCAAGGAGACTGGTAACCAGAGTCATCAACAGGATGAACCCGTCTCACTCCCCTAAGGAAAGGTGGGGTGAAAATTTCTCAACCTGGACCTGGGCATAGGTAGGCAGAGACACCCCAAGGTTCTGAAGGACCCAGTAATTCCTCAGGTGATGGGCGGTCACCTGTGTACGGCACCAGGGTTCCAGAAAGTCATCCAGTGTACGGGAGGCTCAGCTCGAGGACTGGCCTGTGACCCTGACCCCCTCGCCTCGGCCTCTTCCTACAAATGACTCAAGCTTGTCCTGTTTACGGCAGATTGTTGCCCCATGGTGTGAAAATGCCACATTTCCTTTATAGTTCACCTGGTGGTGGGCGTGTCGGCCACTTCCAACAGCTAGCTTTCATGAATTGTGCCGCTATAGGCAGTATGCGCGTGGATCACTGCGCTACAATGTCTTTGGCTCCTTCAGTTACTCAGAATACCTAATGCTGTATTGTTTAGGGCACAACAGCAAGGACAGGCGTCTGCCCATGCTCGGTACAGACGCAGGTTTAAAAACTATTCTCAATTCAGAATTGGTTGACTTCATAGATGCAAAGTCCACGGCTGTAGAGGGCTGACCGTATATGTATCTGTTCACGTGGAATTATATAAATGCCATTATGTATGAGTTTACAGCTCATGAATATGAAATTTTCTATAGCATGAATATGTATGAGATTATAAAACTATACGCAAGACTGCCTGACATGTACAAAGTCTATAGATGATGTTATTGTTGATT
>PVKN010001134.1:0-56688 GCA_004027915.1 Capromys pilorides | reverse complement strand
TCATTGTTTTAAAAGAGGGTTTGTACCTCTTGTTTATATAATAATTATATCACTTTTATTTCCTCTGCTTGACACTTGTATAATTTTAATACCCACTTTGTAGAATAAAGACAGTGTATCCCCTTATCTTTCTACCTCTCATGCTTCATCTCAAAAGATACTTTAAACTGGGACTGATGACACATACCTGAAATCTCAGCAACTTGGGAGACTGAGGCAGGAGGATTGAAGTTTTGTGGCTAGCCTGCCCTATATAGGGAGGCTGTCTCAGAAAAGGAAACCAACAAAATAAAATATAATAAATCAAACTTTTTGGGGTTTTTTTGGGGGGGGAGAAATAAAATTTTTAAAAGAGGCTGTTTCTATGGTAAGTACCCTAATACACACTGGAAAGTGAGGAGGATCTTTTAAAATAAAGAAGAATGCGTGTCTAAGAATTGAACTCATGCAGCCTTCAGCTACATCCCTAACCTTTTTTTTTGGTAATGGAATTGAGCACAGGACTGTGCGCTTGTCAGGAAGGCACTGTGCCACTGAGCTATACCCCCAGCCTTTTATTTATTTATTTATTTTTAATAAGTTGCAACAGCTGTGGTGGTGCATGCCTGTAATCCCAGTACTTAGGAGGCTGATGCAGGAGGATCAGTGCAAGTTTGAGACCAGCCTGGGCTGCAAAAGTGAGCTCAAGGCCAGCCTGAACTGCATAGCAAGACCCTGTCTCAAAAAAACCAAATAATAATAATAACAATAAGTTGTCCTGGCTGGCCTTGAACTTGTGGTTCTTCTAGCATGGCTTTCCCAACAGCTGGGATTGTGGGTATGCACCACAGGCCAAACTCAGATGATCTCTTAAAGGCCATTCTATAAAAATGTGGGAATGTGTTTAAACATCAGAATTGGTCTGATGCTATTCATATTTATCCAGTCCATGAAAACAGATTTAAAGAGGGGAATGATGACTAACTGGGTTAGGGTATTGACTTGAGGCTCTTCACCATCCTGTCCTGTCCTTTAATGGAAGACAGTAGGAGGTTGTTGATCTAAAATCTTTTGAGGCGATGAGGAGCAGGAAGCAAAGTTAAGCAGCAACATCCTCTCCGTCCAGAACACTCTGCAGACATATACTTAACTGCTTGTCCCACAGAACACACACATGTACAACCTCTCTATCCTCCACACCCACCATTCTGCCCTGCCCTGCCCTATAGTAACCCCTGATGCTCAGACTTAATTCCTTGCTTTCCCCAGCTGGGAGCTATAGAGCCCAGTCAGCTGTCTGCACTTCCCCTACACCCATTCTTCTTTCCTCCAGTCAGTCTGGAGGGAAAGTTTAGGTTCCCAGTATGACACGTAGAGCTTCACTTCTTTGCTCTGCAGAACTGCAGAAGTCACTTTGTTTTGTAGTTTTGTTTTGTTTTGTTTTGTTTTGTTTTGTTTTGTTTTGTTTTGTTTTGTTTGAGATAGGATCCCATTGTGCAGTTCAGGAAGTCCCTGAACTCACTTTGTATCCCATGCTTGGCCTCAAATTCACAATGATCCTCCTGCTTCAGTCTCCCAAGTGAGGAGTCACTTTATGTTAAAAATTTGGACTTACATTTTTCCTATTCTGCTGACTTATCAGGGGATATGAATTCCCCTGATATAAGTCTAGACTTATCAGGCTATGAATAAGGATTTGTTCTTTTCCTTTTCATTTCACTTTCCTTAGAATAGTTAGCCATTAAAGTATGCTCTCTGTGCATTGAAAAAGAATTGATTTTGAGGACCATGTCTGGGTTTAGGTCTTTGAGAATCCCCTTCTTATTTCTGTTGTCTAAATTATAATGACCTTGGGGCTGGGGAGATAGCTCAGTAGAATGAGCGCTTGCCTAGCAGGCACAAGGGCCTGAATTCAATCCCCAGTTCCGCCAAAAAAAAATAAAAATAAAAATAAATTATAATGACCTAATCTCTCCAATATTGTTTCCTATGACTTGTTTCAGAAACAGGCCGTCCCCCTAGTCAGTAAACCAGTAGAGAGGCATAGCTCTAGTGATTTTGTTTTCTTTGTTTTGCACAGGAGAGAAATCTGGTATTCCTCCACCTTTTTTTTTTTTTTTTTTTTTTTCTTTTTTTGTTAGGAATTGAACCTTTGCATTAAACTACAACCCATGACCACTTAATAAATGAATGAATGAAAGAATGAATGCATGCATGATCTTGCTAAGTCACTAAATAAATAAAGCTGGGTTTAAATTTGGGATCATTGTGCCTCAACTGCTCAAAGTTGTAGGTTTATAGGCGTGCACTGCCACACTCTGCTTATGTCCACCTACCACCAGAGATCGAAACCTGAGCCTCTACACTGAGCTGTACGTCCCAGGCCTTTTTATTTTTTGAGATAGTCTTGCTAAATTGCATAGGTAGAATTTGAATTAATGACTTTCCTGCATCAGCCTCCCAAGTGCTGGGATTGTAGATATGCACCGCCATGCCCAGATCATATCTTCCCTCCTCTTCTTTTCCCCCCATCCCCTGTACTGGGGCTTAAAACCAGAGTCTTCAGAGTGAGCTACATCTCACATTTTTTTACAGTTGTATTTTGAGACAAGGTCTTGCTAAATCACTAAATTGCCCAGACTTGCAACCCTGCTTCCCGTAGAGCTGGGACTACCATTGTGTGCCACCATACCTACCTTCTGCACCTCTTAACAGTGTCTGGTTTTCTGGGGGAGGAAAAGATGCTGATAGAGGAGTCACCAGAGAAGTCCTTTGAATACTGTAATATGGGATTCCTATCTGAATCCTGGAACTATTCTTTTGCATAGGGATGAAAGAAATAATAGTGTTCTCATAGTTTTACCTCCTTCCTGGTGCCAGTAATAATCCCAGTTGTGATTAGGAATCTGCTGAATATCTTAGTGAGATCTAAGGCACTGTCTGTGGAAGAATGTCTGAATTTCACTTACCTTAAAAGTTTGGGGTATTTGCTTGGTTGTTGTGAGTTTTTTTGTTTTGGAACTCAGGGTCATATACATATTAGGCAAGTGTTCTACCACTAAACTCAGTTCCCAAGCTCCTTTCAGGCACTTTGGTGACTTTGAAGTCTCTTGAATAGATAAAAAGAGAAGAATGTGCAAAGCATAGAGTTGAGAAAAAAGAGTTGATTACACAGGATAACTGAGGCTACCTTGTGAATCTCTCTAAGCAGACCTAAAAGGTAGAGGTTCTAGTTGAATTAACATGACCTTTTGGTAAGAGGGCCCTACAAAGGTGTGGCAGGGAGTAATTAAAGCTTCCGTCTTATTATTCCTGTGCAACCCATAGCTACGAGTAGAGACAGATCCACACAGGCAACCATGCTGGTTCTGCTGCTCCAGAGGGCCATGCCTAGTTTTAAGAGAGAACATAGTGAAAGAGCTGTCACCTTTTTGCCCATATCAAGCTCAAACTACATTGAAAAAATTAAATTCAGAAATAAACTTCTTACCTGACAGATTTTGAGAAAGATGAACTAAAGTAGCCCCATTCTTTGTTCACCTCTGAAAACAAGAATTCCCATCTGTATTTTTGCAAAACTTTAATGATAACTTCTCAAAAGCAGAGAACTGGACTATATGATATTGGGCAGATGAAAGTAACCTTTATGCTTAATATTTCAGAGGTGCAATAAGATACCCTGGAAGGGTGATCTTAGAACACAGGCTCTCCCAGAATGACTAAAAAGCTATGTACAGACCACTTTTGCTGTCTACTCAAAGTGTGGACACCCAGGGTTACAGGATCAAGATGCTGTCACTGATACTTAAAAACTACTTGCATCTAGCTTTACAAATGCCCGTCTCTTGCTTTTAAGTGTGTTTTAGAGTACCAGGCATGGTGGCACACACCTGTAATCCCAGCACTCGGAAGGCTGAGACAGGAGGACTGCTGCAAGTTCAAGGCCAGCCTAGGCTATAAAGTTAGTTCAAGGAAAGGCAGCCTGAATGTACAGTGAGACCCTGTCTCAAAAAAAAAAAAAGCATGGCCTGCCTGGTAAGCACAAGGATCTGAGTTCATTTCCTCATACACCCTACCCCCCCCCCCCAAAAAAAAAAAGTGTGTTATAGACTCAGTCTATTTGTCTTTTTGGGAAGAGACCTCTTCCCTAATTGGCTAATGCCAGATTCTGGAGCCAGGTTATTTTGACAAAATTTCCTCTTGTTTTGCACTGATTCTCCTGATGTAGATTTGGTAAGGCTCTGAAGAATTGCTGTTAGATGGTGGCTTTTTGTTTATTTAGGACCCACAGGCACAGCCAAAGGAGCAAGGATGCGGTGGCAGAGCAACTCAGCTGAACAGTCTTGGCTGCTGAGGCTATTTGAGTCAAAATTGAACACATGTGCTAGGCAGATACTATAGACTGAGCTACATCTCCAGCCCTATTATTTTATCTTGAGATAGAATTTCAGTAAGTGGTCCAGCCTAGCCCCGATGTTATGATTCTCTTGACTCAGCCTTTTGAGTAGCTAGGATTACTGGTGTGTGCTATGTTTTGCCTGGCAAACAGGGTGGCTTTTGTCAACAGTATTCTTTAGCTGAATTTCCCCCAGAGAGTTCTTAGAAACTATAGATTCATGCATCTCAGACTGATTTCCTTTTGCCTTTTTATAGTCCCTCCAGGTGAGTGTGTGTATGATACTGAGAAATAGGTTTCAGGTAGGAGAGGACTGCCATGAATGTTTTAGAATCATCTCAAACTACTAATGTAACTCTAGTGTGCTTCTCTTGTAAAATACTATATGTATTTACAAGCACCTGCATGCATACTTATGTTTACTAACCTTTCAAGTGGTTAGGATTCAACCGTTTGTTTTTTTGGGTTTTTTCTTTTTCCTTTTTTTTGGGGTGGTGGTGGGGGGTTGGTACTGGGGATTGAACCCATAGTCTCACACTTGCCAGGTAGGCACTTATACTGCTGAGCTATCTCCCTGGCTAGCTGGTTAGGATTCAGTGAGCATTTATCGAGTACTACTGTGTACCAGGAACTATGCTAGATACTTCCACATGTGTATTGATTTCTTCTACACAATAACGAGTAGCATTTTTTCCCGATTTGCAACTCAGAAGATATGTGGCTTGGAGAGATAAGATAGCTTAGAGACATGAGCACCTACCTGGCAAGTCCAAGGACCCCAGTTTGATCCCTGGCCCCAGATGTCCAGGCACACCATCTCAGCCCACTGTGCAGCCCAAGAACTGGGCATAGTGGCACACTCCTGTAATCCCAGCACTTGGGAGGTTGTGCCAGGAGGATCTCTGCGAGTTCGAGACCAGCTTGGGGGATACAGAAGTTAGCACCAGGCCAGCCCAAACTGCATAGTGAGACCCTGTCTCAAAAAGAAAAAGGAAGAACGCTTGCCTGGCAAGCACAGGGTTCTGAGTTCAATCCCTAGTACCACCAAAAAAAAAAAAAGAAGAAAAGAAGAAGATGCATGGCTTGCATAAGTTGGTACACCTCATAAAGACAGAGCAAGCATTTTGAACTCCAGCCTATATGCCTCCAAGTCCAGGGTCTTTTCTGTGTACCCCAGCTGCCACCACATTGTACAAAAGGGCATAAAGTCATAAAGCCAGACAACCAGAGAAATGGTACAGTTTTAGTAGAGTTGATGAAGGTTGTTTTAGAACTGTTTTCTTCTAAGCAAAGCCTGGCATATTTGCTGGCCCTTATTCCCCAGGAGTTTTGAGTCTAAAAGGAGAAGTAAGAAAGTATTTGTAACTAGAAAAATCAAGATTTTAATAAAGGTGAGATGAATGACATATGTGTGAAGTGTTACCTGAATAAGGAAATACAATTTAAAGGGAAAAAGAAAATGTTGTCAGGCAGTTGAAGGGAGACAGGAAGAACAGAAGGACAGAATTCAGGACAAAAGAATAAGATCCAAATTTTAAAATGCTTCCCATTCTACCTGAAAAATTTTTAAGTCTAGATATATGTAATACATATAAAGCTACATTTTACAAACAAGCCAGGACCCAAGGCTAAGCTGAGTCACTAAGTACAGAAAGAATGCAGAGTAATACAGTGATTGGAAATGGAGGTGGTGAGGGAAGTGTTTGTGGGAGAAGAAAACAGAAAGAGAAAGTGCATAGGAAGATTTTGTGGCAAAGGGAAGACCTGAGGATGGCATCACTAACCAGTGTGTGTATGTGTCTCTCTGTTCCTTTCTCCTTCCTTCCCTCCTACAGTTTGGAAGCTCAGAGTCTGGCTGTAACCATGGGAGACACAGTAGTGGAGTCTGTCCCCCTGAAGCCAACTTCCGAGCCTACTCCTAGCCCACCAGGAAGTAATGGGGGCTCCTTGCTAAGCGTCATCACTGAGGGGGCCGGAGAACTATCAGTGATTGACCCTGAAGTGGCCCAGAAGGCCTGCCAGGAAGTACTGGAGAAAGTCAAGCTTTTGCATGGAGGTGTGACTATCTCTAGCAGAGTCACCCAGCTAGAATTGATCAATGGGGATAGTGTGGACAGAGAAATACGTTGCCTGGATGATCCACCTGCCCAGATCAAGGAAGAGGAAGATGAAGTAGGGGCCACTGTGGCCACAGGCACAACCAAAGGAACAAGGAGACGGCGGCAGAACAACTCAGCAAAACAGTCTTGGCTGCTGAGGCTATTTGAGTCAAAACTATTTGACATCTCTATGGCCATTTCATACTTGTATAACTCCAAGGAGCCTGGAGTACAAGCCTATATTGGCAACCGGCTGTTCTGCTTTCGCAATGAAGATGTGGACTTCTATCTGCCCCAGTTGCTTAACATGTACATCCACATGGATGAGGATGTGGGTGATGCCATTAAGCCCTACATTGTCCATCGTTGCCGCCAGAGCATTAACTTTTCCCTCCAGTGCGCCCTGTTGCTTGGGGCCTACTCTTCAGATATGCACATTTCCACTCAGCGACACTCCCGTGGGACCAAGTTACGGAAGCTGATCCTCTCAGATGAGCTAAAGCCAGCTCACCGAAAGAGAGAGTTGCCTTCCCTGAGCCCAGCCCCTGACACAGGGCTGTCTCCTTCCAAAAGGACTCATCAGCGCTCCAAGTCAGATGCCACCGCCAGCATAAGTCTCAGCAGCAACCTGAAACGGACAGCCAGCAACCCTAAAGTGGAGAATGAGGATGAGGTAATATTTTGGGGAAGGACAGAAAAGCAAGGTGGCAGAGGGCTGCATGGAGACAGGCTGTCTTATATGAGCTTACCATGTCCTTTCTGTCCTTTCCTCTGTTTCATTTCATTGGTAAAAGCACGGAATGTTAGAATGGAAAAAGACCTTAGAATTCATGTATTCTAACTGCCTCATTTTACAGAGGAAGAACTCAGAGACTCAGTGAGATAAAGTAACTTGCGTTGGGTCATATAGCTGGTAGCAAGACTGATACTCCTGTAGAGAGTTCTTTTAGTAAGGTTCCACTGCTATTCCTTTAACTATAATACCTTCTTACTGAGAATTGTGTCTGAGACCTTCTCTACTCTGGTTTGAGATCTGACCTAAGGAAAGGAACGGGGCCCTGGAGTTTGTGTATGCCAATAGGGAGAAATGATGTTAAGTAAAATATGACTCCATTCTAGCCACTCCTCATAATCCTTGGCCCTAAAGGTCATGATTTTGGTCAGCTCAGGTTAAGGATCATTCCCAGTCAACAAGGTATCTGTAGAATACTCTCCTGCCTGCCTTTCCTTGTGGGGAAGAATGCCTTGCTGCTGTCTTTCCCATATCATTTGGGAGAGACACAAAGGAAAGAGAGAAGCAGTCTTGGTAAAGTAAATCTAGTATCTATTCAAGGACCAAAGGCTGGGCAGAAAAAGGAACCCTCAGAAGCTGTTGGGGGTAGCCAACATAGGATCCAAAGCAGAGAGGAGATAACTGCTGAGTAGTATAACTATCCTCTGCTCCACATCTGGACAGATAGCAGAGCAATGGTTCTCCACAGAGAACCAAGTTCAGTGACCTGGAGTCCCAGTCAGACAATGGTGCTCCAGTCCTCTGTGATTTGCCATTGGCCAGGCTTTCGTCCTAGCTGCCAGGCTAGCCTACAAAAGAAGGGGGAAAAAAAAATGAGGAATTTGCACTGGTGGAAAATGTGCATAGCCACAGTCCTGGCATCTGTCTCTGGGGCATAACCTACCCACGTTTTGATACAATGGGATTTCTTTCAAGCACAAGGAAATCAGAGTGACCTAGGAAGGGAAAAGCAAGAGAGAGAAAACTAGACATCCTGCTCTCCCTGGAAATGTTATTTTATTATAATTTAATAAACAGTAAAGCTACAAGTGCTAACTGAGCATTTATGTTCCATCATACCAAGTACTTTACATTGAATTCTCTTAACTGTAGCAGACATTTTACTAGTGAAGACAGTGAGGTTTAGATAGGTTCAATTACTTGCCCAAGGTCTCTTGGTTTTGGAAAATGTCAGATAAGAACCATAATAACCTATGCCCATCTCATTCAGCTGGGCTGCCTTAGTCATTGGTCAGTATCTACTTTCACAAGTCCCAGCTGTCAGAAGCCCTGGGGAAGAAGAGCCCATGACTGTGACCATCTACACTTTCACACCCATGCACAAAGCCCAAGCTGTTCTCTGCACCAGGGTAGATCATTTTTTTTTTTTTTTTTTTTTCTGGTTGAGCTTAGTGACAGAGCACAGAGTCCATAAAGGCAGGCTGTTGCAGAACAAAAAGAATCTTCCAAATTCTGGTAGAACTGAGATCATGAAGAACTTAGAGTCAGATCTGCAATAGTATGATTGTAAGCAGCCACAAGTGAATTCCTTAGTGCCTGTTGTCAGGCTTGTCTTTCCTCCATATCCGTTTTGTAGTCTTCATTTTAGGACCAAAAAAGCAGAGGACTTAGGGCTTCTTTACCCTCTGGTCCTGGAACCCTCTTCCTTCCAGGTATTCTGCTCCAGAACACTAAATACCTCTAAAAAGCTGGTATTCAATGAGTGCCTACATCTCAAGGGTGAGTTCTCCAGCTGCCATTCTTCCCAACCTGGCTTCTTATCTTGGGTCACTCGATCCAGGAAAGAAAGGAAATACCACATCCCTAGGCCCTGTTAGATTATCTGATGCAGGCAGAATGAGACACCTGAATCCACTGTGGCTCCTCAGAATATGTGAACAAGAAAGAACATAAATATCAGTTTCACTCAGTTTCTAAGCATTGACATCTTCAGCATAGAGTTCTTTCAAAATGTTCTAGGCATTTTGAAGATATATGTGTCCCTGTCAAGGCCTTTGTCCACAGTACCAAGGAATTGGTTCTTCCTTTCCTGTCATGCAACCTTCATTTCACTCAATAACTAGTTACTGACCTTATGCAGTGTGCAAGTTCTGTTCTAAAGTCACAGGATGAAGGGCAATGCTGTTCTTTTTCTAGGAACTGATAGGGTGATATGTAGTCCCCATCATCTAGGGAATTAGTTAATGGCTCTTGGAAAGGTATTTCCTGGGCTGGCGACATAGAGGGAACAGGGTTTGATCCTGGTGTTGCACCGCCCACCCCTGGGCATGCTGAGCCAGCCACCGAGTCTAATCCCAGTACTGGAGAGACTGAAAACAGGAGGATCACTAGGAGTTCTCTTCACATCTCTCACTATTCCTCCCAAGTCCCTTTTGTTCACAGCAGTTATTAACCTCAGAAAACCATGTTTAGGCAGTTTTCTTTCCCATTTAAAACCAAATGATAAATATTTTGGTATAGAATGAGGGATATAGTGAACAGAGTACCACTCCTACCCCATGCCCTGCCCTGTATAATGACACTCCAAGTAGATCAGCTTTGTCTTTTTCAGGACTGCAACCTTTGTACAGAGAAATCTGCTCCATATCACACTGGAAGCCCTGCGGGCCTTCGAGCCTGATAGAGTGTGATGTCAAGTTCTTGGCCTCCACTTTGCTCCCTGTAGCTGACTCAGTCTGAGTGACTCAAGCCCAGGGAGTAGGAGGAGAGTTACAGGTCATAATATAGTTCCCTTCTGCCAAGGCTGTTCATACAACTACAGGGACCTGCCTATGGAGACAAGGTCTCACCTGTTCCTCCCCAGCCAGCCCATGGGTAGAAACTGAACTACTGAGACTGGCATCTTTATACCTTGTTCACCCGCCCACCTCTATCTGAAGTAAGAGTCATGATGCAGGAATGACCCCACGTGTGATTTTTGCCTTCAGTGTGCTCTTTTTCCCAGATTGTTTAAGAAGAGACCTAACTGTAGGACCTCTAGCTAAAATAGTATTTAACCATGAATTAAGTGAGTGAATTAAGTCAGTGCTTGAAATACCAGTTGCAGAGTAGCAGCTCAGTGCCCAACCGCCTTCCTGTCCTGGTAGCACAAAAGACTTTTCTCATGAAGTCAGGCCCTTCTCCTGCATATTTGTACATATGTCACCCCTGCTTCCCTTCCCTGGCAGATCTTTTGGAAACATCCAGGGTATTCTTGTGCATGAGCACTGCCACAGAACTGCCCTGTTCATAAACCCCACTATGACACGGGAGTGGAATATGTTTAAGATTATTCCTCTGGGTTAGAACTAGGGTGGCTGCTGCCCTGGATAGTCAGCTTCTCTTGTGGGTTTTGCTAGAATCAAACTTCCCAACTTAAGTTTTAAAAAAAAGTATATTCAGTGTCATGTGAAATAACCTGTAGGAAGCCTGAGTTTTGATAGATGCTTGATTGATGTACCCTTATGTCCACCAGCTCCCAGCCCACAACTTTGAAGTTCCTGGGTCTGGGATGCCCTTTATCATACAAGTTCAAGGTTGAGATTAGTTTTCCCAGGGTGATAATAAGGCTGATTAGAGAGGAAGAATATGTGCTTGGCACTGAAAGTTTAGCTCCTGGGATTTGTAAGAAGCTGGAAGAGCATCACACTTGGCACTTCCAGTATGTGGGCCATGTAGGTTGTTTTTTTTTCTTTTGACGGGACCGGGCTTTGAACTCATGACCAGGCAGGCTCTTGTGCCATGGAGCTATCTCCCTGGCCCCCATGGGCCATATAGTTTATTAAATCTAGTCTCTGGTGGTCCTCATGGAGAAGAGGTTGGTTGATATCATGTCAGAGGTGAAGAAAAAGAACAAGGGAACTTGGCAGCACAGTTCCTTCCCACAAGGAACCCAGCTTTAAATTTTATCTTAAAAAGATTACTTCAGGCGGATTTATCCAGTCAGGCAAAAAGCAAGGGGTAAGCACAGGGGTCTGGGTTCAGTCCCTGGCACCACATGCCACGCCAGCCCCACCCTTGGGTGTGCTGACCCAGCAATGGAATCTGGGTATAGTGGTGCACACCGATAATCCCAGCACTAGGGAGGCAGATATCGGGAGGATCACTACATATCTGGGCTGCATAATGAGACCCTGTTACTTTAGCCCTCCTGACCCTAGTTTGGGCTGGCCTTCCAGCATCACCTGCAGGTGTCTAGAATCTGGGCAAGTGGTGTTTCTGGGTTGGCTTTCTTTCATTAAAGTGCAAAGATAGAGCTGCACAAAAGCAGTTATGATCCAAGGTGGAGCTAAAATCTTTGCCTTTATCTCTCTCCTTTTCCTCCCTGCCCCCTCTTCTCCCCTCACCCTCTGACCCTTTCCCAGGAGCTCTCCTCCAGCACCGAGAGTATTGATAATTCATTCAGTTCCGTAAGTGGGGTCAGGCTGGGACTGGGTGGCAGGCTCCCCCCATGGCCGCATTTCCTCTCCGTCCCAGGTCTTCTGAGCACTAAGGCCAAACCTGGAGTTCAAAGGGCCATTTAATTACTAGGATTCACCTTCTCCCTCTCAGGTCTCCCAGAGCACCCAGGCCTGAAGGAGCCCCTCTGACCTTTGCTGGCAGGGCCCTGAGCCCAAGCTGGGATGAGTTTAGTTGATCTCTCAGAAATAACTGGGTTGCCATGCTTCTCAGCTCCCAGTTCTTGGGGCTTTGGAGGAAATAGCTGGGAGAGAGGTAGAATTTACTCCTGGTTTAGAGCCAAGAACTGCTTGGCAGAAACCCCCAGAATCCCAAATATCCCACCCAGAGCCCTTTCCCTATGGTTTTTGCCATCAGACCATCAAATGTATATTGTGTCTTCTAAATGCAAGGCCCTTTGCTGGTGAGCCAGTTCCAAAAGCAAATAGGACTTGGTCTGAAGGAAAGTTTCACCTCTCCACTACTGGTTATCTTTTTTTTTTTTTTTTTTTTTTTGACTCCAACCACTTTTCTTCTAAGTCTGAGTTCTTCCTTTTTCCCAGCTTATTTCCAAGGATGTTCCTTAATCCCATTCTCCTTTCTTACTCTTCACTATTACAGACCTTCTAGTCCTACAGGGTCTTGGACTCTGTTGCTGGGCAAAGACGTGAGAGGAAATGCTGGACCTTCTGGGAGTTTGGATGATTTTTTTTTTCCTACCCAATCAGTTTCCTATGTTCTGTGCTAATCCCCTTCAAGTCATTATTCCTGTCTCCTCCTGTATAGCAGAGCCTCTCGCTGGAGGCCTAGGGTCACATTTCCAACATACTCTCACATAATAGGATAGAAAGAAATTCTGCCTTTTCTAATAAGGCTATAAATTCATTGGAGTGGAAAGTCATTGGAAAGGTGACCACTTGCCACTGAGTGGAAAGATTAGGGGATCAGGATGGCGTGAGACTTCAGATTTCTTTTTTTTTTTTTTTTCTCTGTTTGGCTGCTAGTGTATTTCTAGGTACCATAGAGACTCAATTCTATTGTCATCCTTTGCTTACCTCTTTCCCTAAAGCATTCCTGACTCATTCCAACTGTTTCATTACTGTGTACTACACCAAGACAGCCCACCTCCTCCCACAGTGTGGTAGAGGCTGAGAGCTGAACTGTCCCTTGCTCTATCATACATGTACAGATGGACCTGCTGCTCCTAGTTCTCAGAAGATGCTTTCTTTGCAGTGTGAGGGAGTGAGGGGTAGAAATTCTCAATCAGGAAACTAAGCAAGACACACTCAGAAAGGGAAAGAAAAGCCTGATGAACGAAATGCTATTCTTGTAAGAGGAGGTAATGTTCTTATCTAGCTGAGGGGTGTGGGAGTAGGGAGTGAGGTGGCTGTTCTGGTAAAATGCCCCTTATGGCGGAAGAGACTGGGAGCAGAGCCGTCTTTATGTCTAGCTGAGTCTATCTTTTTCTACATAGCATCTTACTTGCATCCAAAATAACTTTATTTTTCTGAGAATGACTGAAGGGCCTGCCAAGAGAAGCCAAGTACAGAGCAGGGCATGCTTATGAGGAGCTTAGTCACTGAAAGGTAGAGAAGAGGAGGGCCCAGGGAGGAACCATCAGAGTGAGGTTTCAGGGACACCATTAAGAGCTAAAAGGAGCTATTGCTTTCCCCATTCCCCTACCCATTTCTCCCTTCCTCCTTCCATCTGCTTTTTCTTTGCCCAGTGATTATTGGTTATTCCTCATTAATGCAGTTTGCTCATTTCTTCATCCCTGCATGTACATTGATTCTTTGTAAGAAATTGTGGCATGGATGAGGTTGTGGAGTGTCATGGAGAGCAACAAGTCATTTGGACATATAGTTCTTCCCATTTTTTTAGACGGGGTCTTGCTATGCAGTTCAGGCTGGCCTTGAGCTCATTTTGTAGCCCAGGCTAGTCTTGAACTCGCAAGGATCCTCCTATCTCAACCTGTTGAGCGCTGGTTTTACAAGCATGCACCACCGTGTCCAACTAGAGTTTTTTCTTTGAAAGGATAAATACTGACTTAGAGCTCCTTTCCCAGGTTTTGTAGGCCCTGGCAGAGCCCCTTAGTCAAGACCCAGACCAAAGACCCCATGTAAGGAAAGGGACAACTTTATTCTTCAGATGTAGGCAGCTCTTGTGTGTGGACCCTACGTGACCTTTCCAGATATTGTCTCCCTGCCTATCCTAAAGTCTTGGGACCATCCTTGAGGAATACAAGTCTAAGAGGAGTACATCTCAGAAACCTGGACTTGGGACCTCCTTACTCTCAAGAAATAAACTGGGAGAATTGTGCTGGCTGTACCCAATTTGAGCTCAGAGGGGCAAGGTAGAATCTCCTACCATGGCAAAAAGTTTCTCTAGACTTTCTTAGTGTTCTTGACCAACAGGGCCAGGAGTGACAAGGGGTATGAGCTTCTTTCTATAGTTTTTTCACCATCATTTGTTTCATCCCAACCCCTTTAGCCTGTCCGTCTGGCCCCTGAGCGAGAATTCATCAAGTCCCTAATGGCAATTGGTAAACGGCTAGCCACGCTCCCCACCAAAGAGCAGAAAACACAACGGCTGATCTCAGAACTCTCTCTACTCAACCATAAGCTCCCTGCCCGCATATGGCTCCCCACTGCTGGCTTTGACCACCATGTAGTCCGTGTACCACACACACAGGCTGTTGTCCTCAACTCCAAGGACAAGGTAAGTGGGCTGTGGCCCAAACCCTGCTGCCAACCTCACTCTGCTCCCATAATTGCATTCTGAAGCCCAGCTGAAAGATCTAGAAGATTGGTGCACTGTCACCCAAATTCTTTATGTAGGAATCATGTGACCAGTTCCAGCCCTAAATATGTTATCCATACTGTTAAGGAGCTGATGGATGAAGGCTGGAGCTAGGACTGGGCAGCAGGAAGAACTGTGTTAACCGAGTAGAGATAGTAATAGAGATAAGCTTCAAATGCTGTTCTCACTACCCCATCAGGCACCCTACCTGATTTATGTGGAAGTCCTTGAATGTGAAAACTTTGACACTACCAGCGTCCCTGCCCGAATCCCTGAGAACCGAATCCGGAGCACACGGTCTGTGGAGAATCTGCCTGAATGTGGCATCACCCATGAGCAGCGAGCTGGCAGCTTCAGCACTGTGCCCAACTATGACAATGATGACGAAGCCTGGTCGGTGGACGATATAGGCGAGCTGCAGGTGGAGGTACGGGGCTTGCTCCAGGGTGGTAACACTGGGGCCCAACCTGATCTCCAGGTACTCAAAGTTCCAGACTCAGTAATACACCCTTAGCGAAAGAAGATGAGTGACCAAGTGAGCCAGCAGAGGCCACTGCAGAGTGTGACAGGACTCTCTGTGAGGAGCTCTGGCCTGGAGTTCAGGTGGGGCTTATTTCCCTGAGTGAGTTCAAGTTAAATGTAAACAAGTTAAATTCCCCAGGAGAATAGGGGAAATTCATTGAAAATGTTTATTGAATCTGCGATAAAAATCGTTCTTGTGTATGCTCAAAATATTAGTTTCTAAATTGTAAATTAATTTCCTATATGAACAGTAGCCAGTTTGCCTGAGTTTATTCTCAGGAAGAGATTCGTTCTGTATTTAAATCAGGACTAGGGCCAGGGAGATAGCTCCATGGCACAAGTTCCTGCCTGGCAAGTGCAAAGTCATGAGTTCAAACTCCAGTCCCACCAAAAAAAAAAGGAGTAAATTGGGACTGAATTTCTTTATATTATCTAAAAGTATTAAATAAGTTAACACTTTTTAATGATACCATAACTTAACATGGTTTTAGTGCAACAAATTTCCTATGATAGGAAACATTTTTTCTTTTAAAGATACTGTTCTAGCTGAGCATGGTGGCACACATCTGTAATCGCAGCACTGAGGAGGCAAAGGCAGGAGGAATACTTGAGCTCAAGGCCAGCCTGGGCTACAAAGTGAGTTCAAGGCCAGCTTTGAACTACATAGCAAAACCCTGTCTCAAAAAAAGAAAACAAATCAAAACAAAGACATCGTTGTATGTAGCCATTTCATTTGTGAAATCAAATAATATTTTTAATAAAGAAAGTTGTCGGGGCCGGCGAGATGGTTCAGTGGTCTAAAGCGCCTGCTTAGGAGGGCTCAGGCAACTGCGGGGACTGCAGTTCAATCCCCGGCACCACATGCTGCGCCAGCACCACCACCAGGGCAGGCTGAGCCAGCCACAAAATGAATAAATAAAGAAACAAACAAACACAACAAGCAAACAAATAAATAAATAAAATTTTAAAAAAAGGAAAGTTGTCTTATGATAACAAGAGTAGTGAGTCAGATGTTCTCTGACCAAGAAGTATGCATTAAGGACCGTCTGTGTGCCAGACCTGAGTGCTTATGCTAGTGAATAAGATATGGCCCCACCTACGAGGAGGTTAGGACCTAACAGGAGAGAGACACGAGCAGTTGGTAGGTGTAATATGGAGAAGTACGAAGTTGTAGAGGAGAAGGTAGGGGGTATGGGAACACCGCAGGATGAAGGTTGTCCCTACTCCAGGTTTTGGAAAAAGTCACTTCTCAGCTGAGGCTGACAGTGGGCAAAGAAAATTCGTACCAAGACGAGAAGTGGGAGCTGGCCACGACAGGAACTGAAAGGGCATTTGTCTGGCCCTGTATGTGCAATGAACAGTGAGGAGTGAGGCTGCAGAGGTTAGCATGTGCCATACTGCAGGAAGGGTCCTGCTGCTGTGGAAACAGCTAAAAGTTTATTCTATGGACACAGAGACCCAGAGCAAGATTCTGTGTAGCGCATTCTATGAAAAACTCTTTGAACTTACATCTAGTTGGAAGGTTAGACAGAAACATTTAAGAAAAACATTAAGATGCAGTGTACAAGGCAGTGAGTACTGGGTGACAAGTAGTCAAAGAGGAGGACCTTGGTACGTGGAAGGAGAGAGTAACTTGATGAGGACTTGGACCTGGTACAGTTAGAAATGAGATTCGATTGTGTGACTTGAATGAAGAAATGGTCAGAAGAATCCAGTCTGAAACTGCAGAAAAAAATTCGCCCTTAACCACAGAGGTCTTCGTCTGAGACTCAAAGTTGAGGTTTCTGTGATGGTCCAGGCAGTGATTTGTTGATTTTAGTGTTGGAGAACCTGTTAGGCTTCATTCCCAGTAGTTCTGATTCAGACCAATGATGAGAACCTGCATTTCAGCAAGCATCTCAACCAGTTCCAGTGCAGGCTGTCCACATCTGGACAACCTGCTATGAGTGCCCAGGCAGCTCGGGGTCCCAGTGGTGAGGTCAGCATGGAACTAGGGGAGGTTTTCGCAGGAAGAGTGAAACATTCATGGTGATAGCAACCAGGCAGGTAATGAGAGAGGGAGACTATGCTTAGCGCTGCTGACCAGTTCTTCTGTGCTGTCCCCAGCTCCCTGAAGTGCACACCAACAGCTGTGACAACATCTCCCAGTTCTCTGTGGACAGCATCACCAGCCAGGAGAGCAAGGAACCTGTGTTCATTGCAGCAGGGGACATCCGGTATGGCCAACTCATGTTCCTTCACTTCCCATCCCTCTTTCAGACACTGCCTCTCTCTTTGTTCCAGTCGTCTGTGCCAGCTAGTATCTTTTCTTCCTCCTCTCTCCTTACTGTGTCTGTGTTGTCCTAAGACCACCCAACCTGAGGTAGTAACAGTACAGGTTGAGACACTACAAACTACTGTAGAAAGAAATAAGAGTTTAAGAAGATTCCAAAGAAATGAAACCACAAAGAATTTCAGCAGTGATTCTCAAAATGGGTTCTGAAATAGATAAGCATCAGAATCCAGGAGAAGAAGAAATCAGAAGCTGCTGGAAATGCAGATCGTGGGGTCACTCCTATTGTGAAATCAGTGCTGGGTTGGAGGAGGGAGAGGGTGGGTACTCTGCAGCTTAACATGATGACAAACTACCAGCTTAGCAAATTGGTCCCACTAATTATGCTTCCTTCCGTGAGTCTCTCAGCCTTGGTTCCTATCTTTTTGTGCCCAGAATCCAGGAACAGTGCAAAGAATGCTGCCATAGACAGGGACATGAGGCTCTGGGGTAACTCCTCCAAGCACATGATGTATTTTCTTCCTGCTAGACGGCGCCTCTCAGAGCAGCTGGCCCACACCCCCACAGCTTTCCGACGAGACCCAGAAGATCCTTCCGCAGTTGCTCTCAAAGAGCCCTGGCAGGAGAAAGTACGGTGAGTATGGTAGGGCTAGGTTTCTTATCCTTTGAAATGTCCAAGGAAATTGCTAGTGCCCACTGCACTGTTGTTATTTTAAAAAAAGAAAAAAGATTTATTTATTGTGCACACCTATAATCCCAGCACTTCCGAGGCTGAGGCACAAGGATTGGTGCAAGTTTGAGACCAGCCTGGGCTACAAAAGTGAGCTCAAGGCCAGCCTGAACTGCATAATGAGACCCTGTCTCAAAAAGACAAAAAAAAGGATTTCTTGTAAGCCAACTGAGAGAGGGGCCTGTGTGCTTCAAAATCTCACTGTGTCCAGATATGTTGTGGTCTTTTATAACAAGAAAGAGTGGGGGGGGGCAGGAGTACATTGGTACAATAGATATGTTCAGCCTTGTTCCATCCCTTATTGTACCTGGACTTTTCCCTTCCTTATCTAAAGGAATGAAATTGGATTGACTTCCAGTGCTAGGCTCTTTGTATTCTAACCCTTTATCTGGGCTGAGGAGAGGTGCCCTCAGCCTGAGGAAGTTTGGAGAAACTTCAAAGTTTGGGAAAGCTACTTATCCAAAAAGCAGATACCCTTCTGTCTCGGCCTCCTAAATGTTAAAATTACAGGCGTGTGCCACCACACTCCGCAAACCCTCAGTCTTAAGGGCCTTCAAATGCCATATTATCAGACTAGCTCTCATGTTGGATTAGTGTGCAGATTCCATCAAAGGTAGCTGGAGAACAGATAAAGAGAAGCCTTAACAGGTTATCACTAAAAGCCAGGGTGGTGGCACATGCCTGTAATCCCAGCACTTGGGAGGCTGAGACAGGAGGATTGCTGTGAGTTTGAAAGACCAGCCTGAACTACATAGCAAGACCCTCAAAAAAAAAAGGAAAAGAGAAAAAGTATATCACTAAATATTCTGCAGTCAAATCCAAAAGAAAAATAAAGTCAAAAGATATGTAACAGCTATACCTACTTGAAGGGCTCTCTGCTTGAGGCAGTCACACATAAGAACAGTCTTTCCAACCTCTGCAGCTCTACTTATTTTGGTAGGGTTGTCATCCCAGTGACTATCAGTTTTCCCCCTTGTCTCTGAATACATTTTCTTCTATAAAGACCAGTTAAGCCCTCACAGGTCTTTCAGTCAGAACTGTCCTATGCTGGAGGGGATGTGGTGTGCAACTGGATTCAGGGTTGTAACACTCTTGCCAAATTTGAGCAATGTCAGAGATTTAGAAAGAGTGGTTCCTAGGCTGGGTTTATCTAGAGTCTAGTCAAGTCTAATCCTGTCTGTTCTGTAGTCAGCACCCTAAAATATTAGCACGTTGACAAACAATAGTTAGAAAGCTGATAAATAAATCTGGGCATGGTAGCAAATGCCTGTAATCCTAGCACTGGGGAGGCTGAAAACAGGAAGATCACTACGAGTCCAATCTGTGTAGTAAGACCTATACCAAATACATTAAAATAAAAAGAAGGAAAGCTTATAAATAGACATAAAGCAAACCAATCAGAGCAAAGCAAATCTGCTCTGTAAGGCAAACTTGAACTAAGATCATTACCAAGTTAACATAAAAAATGCCAATATTTCTGTGAAGCAAGCTCATTTCTGCCAAACAAATACTTAGGAGTTCCCTCTTCTTGTATATTTGTTTAGGTTTTGGGGGATTTTTGTTTTGGGGTTTGAACTCAGGACCACGCCCTTGCCTGGCAGGTGCTGTGCCACTGTGTTATATATCCCTTGCCCTTCTTCTTCTTGTAAACCCACATACTGCACTGTTTATTGCCTGTCTGCCTCCAGCAACTCCATCAGACTTCGTGGTACTCCACATCCTCACCCAGACATCAACACTCTATGACAGCCTTTAATTCCTTCTTAACAGACGGATTAGAGAAGCCTCCCCCTATGGCCATCTCCCCAACTGGAGGCTCCTGTCAGTCATTGTCAAGTGTGGTGATGACCTTCGGCAGGAGCTACTGGCCTTCCAAGTGTTGAAGCAACTGCAGGTAATGAAAGAGAAAAAGAAAGAAAGGGAGCCAGGTACATGTCTGTAGTCTCAGCAGCGAAGGAGGCTGAGGCAGGAGGGTTGCCAGTTCAAGCCCAGCAGTAGTGAGACCCTGTCTCAAAAAATAAAAAGGCCTGAGTAGGTAGCTCATTTCAAAGCCCCTCAATTCAATCAGGAGGGAGGAAGAAAAGGAAAGGGAACTCAGCCTAACTCCAGCCCATGGGAATGACCACACAGGGAGGTGGGCCTGCAGGGAGCTCTTCTGGGAGCCAGTTTCCAGCCCACATCCCAGTGGGAAACATTAAACTACAGCTGGCAAGGCTACCCCTGTCTCTGGGAACTGAAGTCCCAGAAACAGCTCCACAGTGGCCCCTGTTGGCTCTTTTGTGAACTGCATCTTACGGGTTCTGGCCCCTGCATGTCTGGGCGGTGGGTTTGTTTCTCCTTTAAATCACAACTTCCCGAGCTGGGGGTCATGGCACACACCTGTAATCCCAGCACTTAGGAGGCTGAAGCAGGAGAATTGCTACAGGTTGGAGGCCAGCCTGGGCTACATAGTGAATTAGAGGCTTGTCTGAATAACATAGCAAGACCCTGTCTCAGAAAAATAACAGAATTTCCCAAATGGTCTGGAGTCAGTGGGTTACAGTGTGCTAAGATTTTGATTCCCAAGGCCTCTGGATTGCTTACCATCAAGCAGCTTCACCTGTTCAATCCAGTTCTTTATATTAGTATGTTCAGGAGCTGAGGAAATAGCTCAGTAGAATAAGTGCTTGCCTGGCAAGTACATGGGCCTGAGTTCAATCCCCAGTTCCGCAAAAAATAAATAAATAAGTAAATAAGTATGTTCATTTTGTAGAGACGCTTCCTCTGGGCCTAAATCCATCTATCTTTTTTATTATTATTATTTGAACTTAACATTACCATCTTGCACTCTCCCTGCTGTCAGGTGAAGGTGAGTTTTCCTCTCTTCTCTGCCTTTCTTGTACTTTGTACCTATATGGCAGCTGTCTTCACCTATCTGTAAGAGTAGTTTCCTGTCTTTGTAGGCCCTGAATTCCTTTCAGTGATTCCTGGCTCTCAGTGGGTCAGTGGGTCTTAATGTACGCTAAGGCCTAGAATCTAAGGCTGCCAAGGAGTGAAGTTGAAGAAAAGGGAATTTTACCCTTTTCCCTCCTTTGAAGAAAAATGACAGCACCAACACCTCCATGTCTCCTCACAGTCTATTTGGGAACAAGAACGAGTGCCCCTTTGGATCAAGCCGTATAAGATTCTTGTGATCTCGGCCGACAGTGGCATGATTGAACCAGTGGTCAATGCTGTATCCATCCATCAGGTGAAGAAGCAGTCTCAGCTGTCCTTGCTCGATTACTTCCTCCAGGAACATGGCAGCTACACCACGGAGGCGTTCCTCAGTGCCCAGCGCAATTTTGTGCAAAGTTGTGCTGGCTACTGCTTGGTTTGCTATCTGCTGCAAGTCAAGGACAGGTGAGTGACCTACCCCTCACTTTCACAAGGGCCCCTCCAGCCTTAATGTACAGCTCTCTGTTCATAGAACAAGCAACATATTTTTAGCAAAGACAGATACATTTAAATGACAGTAAGCCAGAGCGGCAGACTGACAAGCACTAGAGTAAAAAAGCAAAGAAATGAAGGATTTCTGGGAAGTGTAAGGGTTTGAGGGAACAGGGGCCAAGAAGATAAGGAAGAAGAATAAAAACAGATAAAGCTGTGGAGTAAATGTGTTCCCTGTGAGAAAATATTTGAGTGGGATTAAAGTTTGCACTATATTACATGGCAGAAGAGTAGCATGCACACAGTGACATCACATGTATAAGTTAAGCTAAATTAGAGGGGCCTTAGTTATGGGGGAGAACACTTGCCAACCATGTCCTGGCCCTTGGGTTTCATGAGGAGAAGAGTGTTATGATGCTAAAGAGTTATTTACAGGCCGAGGAATGGATGGTATGGTCTGCATTCAGTCAGAGCCCTGTGGTACTGGGCATGAGGGTGGATGTAACTGGGCCTCTAGCAACCAGGAGAAAGGTAATGGAGCCTGGCTTGAAGGTAGTGACTGTGGCCAAGCAGAAAGGAAGATGAGTGAGGGGCTTGGTGGGGATGAAGTTGAAGCCCCCACCTGTGAACAACTTCTCATTCCAGCACAGGATGAAAATTCTGTCAGCAGAGTATTTCCCCATGAAGAAAATAATGGCCAGGTAGCTTTTAGGACCTGTGCTTAGGACACTCTGTCAGCCCTTCAGAGGAACTACCATTAACTTTGCCCGTGTAAGGCATCTAATTATAAGGTGCTTAACTGCAAGCTTACACACTCCCTTGAAGCATAAGGATTTGAAACCACAAGCCTAGAGCCCCTAGGGCTCAGCCCAATATTGAGTAAATATGGCAGGAAAACTGGTACTAGCCAGACTTGGGAAGAAAAAAATATTATGAAACTTTAAGACACTATTATGTTTAGAAGATGAGAATCTATTCCTTAAAAGGGGTAGAGGTGGCAGTTGATCAATTATTTATAATAACTTAAAAGATAATAGAAATAGGAGCCAGATGCTGTGGCATCCATATGTACTCTGCTGTTTGTGAGGCTAAGGCACAGGATACAAGTTCAATGCCTGCCTGCAAGCACTCAACACAGTCATACCAAGACCTCATCTTAGAATAGATGTAGGGCTCCTTGTGCTTAGGAGTCACCTGACATCAATGGTAGGAAGATGGTGGCCACAAAAGTCACTGAAGAAATAAAAACAGTAGAAGCTAATCAACACTAGGTTCCAACTTACAAAACCATATATAAAGTAGGTGCTGGACCAGATTCTTGGAAGCAGCCTGTCTGCCCACCAGCAGATGAAAGGACAAAGTCCCTTCATACATAGTGAAGGGGCTGGAGAAATAGCTCCATGGCACAAGTGCCTTCCTGGCAAATGCAAGGTTGTGAATTTGAACCCTGGTCCTGCAAAAAAAAAAAAAAAAAAAAAAAATAGTGAAGCTCTACTCTGCCATAAAGGGTAAATGAGCCCTTTGTAGGAAAATAGATGCCCGCTGGGACCATAATGTTAAATAAATCAGAAGAGATACAGTTTCTCTTAACAAGAAACCCAAAATAAAGAGCAAAATAAAATACAGATGATAGGAAGCAGAGCAGTAGACTGTGGAGAGAGAAACAGAGTCTGAGTGGGGGAGACAGGAGAGTGGAGAGGAAGAGCAGGTAAAAATTAAGCTGTGGTAGGTATGTCAGTTCCCCAGGATGGATGTAATTATTATGTATCATGGATGTAAACTAACAAAACTACACCAGAAGAATAACTAAAAACAAAGGTCCAGGGAGATAGCTTGGTGGTCTAAGGGCCTACCTGGCAAGCACAAAGACCCAGGTTCAATCCCCAGTACTGCATGCCATGCCAGTTCCTGTGCCATGCTGGCCACTGAAACTGGCATGGTGGCACACAACTGTAATTCTAGCACTGTGGAGGCTAGGATTACTGGGGAGGATCACTGTAAGTCCAAGCTATGTAGCGAGACCTTGTACCAAATAAAGTATTTTTTTAAATGATAAATTAAAAATAGGTGCTAGGGTACAAGCAGACCCTAAAGTTTAAAGACAAAATTGGTCATCCTTGCCAACAAGAATTTGCCTTAGCACCTACTTAATACTTAGTTTTATAAGTTGGAACCTATAAAGTTTTGAGGAAATCTACAGTAAAATTCTATTAACCGAACTAGTGCTGATCATTACCATGGCACTAATAGCAAAGCAGGCACTAGGTGGGGGAAAGCACAAGAGTACACACACTGCTGCCAGTGCAGGCATGCCAGAGCTTGTTTTTTGTTGTTTTGTATTGTCGGAAACATGGTCTTAATATGTCACCCAGGCTGCTCCCGAACTCACACAGTCCTCGTGCTCAGCCGCCACCACCACCCACCCTGGCTCAGAGCTTATTTTTTAAAAGGTGAGAGGAACAGAGAGAAGGAGAGAGAAAAAAGGAAGGAAGGAAGGAAGGAAGGAAGGAAGGAAGGAAGGAAGGAAGGAAGGAAGAAAAAGAATAAAAAGATAGCCAGGCATGGTGGCACATGCCTATATTCCCAGGGCCCTTGAAGGCTGAGCCGAAGGAGCACAGATATGAGCCCAACCCAGACAGTTTAGTGTCTTAATACCCTGTCTCAAAAAATAAAAAAGGCACACTGAAAACCCTTCATTCAGTCCCCAAAACCAAAAGAAAAAGAATATTGTTATACCAGAATGGAATCAGCCACTGGGAAGAAGTGGCAACAGTGAATGGTCCCCAATGAGATCTCTTCACTTAAAGGAGGCCCAAGCACCTTTGTGACTGGAAATCAGAAACTGCCCCTGCTCTCACAGGCCTGTCTGCCCACCTGTGTGATAGCACACACACGACATCTCAGGCTCACAAGGCCGAGCGGGTTCTGTTAATGTGCAGTGCTCCCCCAAGGGGGAGGACTCAGGTACAACACCCCTGTCCTTCAAGTCAGGCGGACCATCCCTAAGAAGGTGGCCCTCACACCAAGCCAGTCTTAGCCTAATGAAGCCCCTTTTGAGGTAAGAAGACCAGGCCTCACATGCTTAGGATGCTAATTTTTCTTTCTACCACCATTCATGTGGGTATCCCACAGACCTGGGACCTATCTCCCTTTAACTCTTCTTCCTCTCCAGCAGTGGGATCGTTTACATAAAAATGATTTTAAACTTTCCACTTGATACCCTACGCTATTTTACATTTATGGTCCACTCAGCCTTATACCTCTCATTCTTACTTCCTTATGGGGCTTCTTCCTGCAATGGCTGATAAGAATTACAACTGCAACACAGACTAAACTGGTTCTGAGCAGAAGTCCCTCACCTAGCAGAGGGCTTGCCTGTGCCACATCTGGCCAGAGGGGCCTCTTTCCTTGTTCCTGGGTTCTTACTAGATTGGGATCTGTTTCAATGATGAAAGAGTAATTTCTGGAAAATTGAGATAATCTTATTAGACTTCTGATTCGCTTGCTAATAATAGCAATTTGAGACCCTGCAGCTTTTGTTAGCAGTTTTCTTTTTCTGATCTTTCTTCTCAGTGTTAGCTGTAGATTCTAGAGTTCTGGGCAGCAAGAAGTATTCAGGGGACTCCCACTGGCCTGGTACCCTGTGGCCAGTGGTTCTGGCCAGAATCCAACTCACCACTGCCCCTTTCCTCTCTTCTTCTTCCTCAGACACAATGGAAACATCCTTTTGGATGCAGAAGGCCACATCATCCACATCGACTTCGGTTTCATCCTGTCCAGCTCACCCCGAAACCTAGGCTTTGAGACATCAGCCTTTAAGCTGACCACAGAGTTCGTAGATGTGAGTTGAGAAGGAGCAGGGCCTCCAGGCTTACTGTGTTCTCTGCTGTTGGAGAGGGAGGTGATGGGCTCCCTCCAAGCTAGGAGGGAACAGAACCTGAAAGGGGGTGGGCCAGTAAGGTAATTTGACCCCATTTCCCCATGAGAGGAGGCACTGTAGAGGCTTGTGGGAAAGGAACCAATCCCATGTCACCCCTTGTGCCTTCCCAGGTGATGGGTGGCCTGGACGGTGACATGTTCAACTATTACAAGATGTTGATGCTGCAAGGGCTGATCGCTGCACGGAAGCACATGGACAAGGTGGTGCAGATCGTGGAGATCATGCAGCAAGGTGGGCTGGATTCCCACTCGAGTTGGGGCGCTTATGCTTAGGGCTTCTAGAAAGTTGATGCCACCTCCAGAGCCAGACTGGCAGGGTGTAGGAATTGGGATGGTTCCCAGGACATCCCAGAACAGACCATGTCCAGTTTATTTGTCCTTCAGGACAATTTCTCCTGACCTTGGCAGAGCTGGGCCTGGGGAATGGTGAGGGTGGCAGTAACAATCTCCTTGGCACAGAGAGAAAGCCCCCTTCCTAGCCTTTCCATCTCTTCTCCCACCCTTGCCCAACTCTTCAGTTTCTTGGACTCTTCCCTCCATCACGGTTTGCTTGGCCACCTCAGATGTTCCCTTCCCATCCCACTTGTACTCTGATTACCCCATATCAGGCTGCCTCCCTTTTGCCAGTAGCTCTCCATTTGCCTTAAGCTTCTTCTGTCTCACCTTCTCATCTTCTTCCACTGTGCGACTTCCTCACTGCCTTGCTATCTGTCAGTCATCCCCGTGCTCCCCTGGGCCCTTGTCTTCATTCCCCTCCTCCAGGCACCAAGTGAGCACCCGCTCTAAGCTGCCAGTCTCCCCACCCCACAGGTTGTCGCTGCTGCACAGGAGCCTCCCCTTCTGGCCCCTTGATGACGGTGGCCCAAGTCATCTGTGAGTGTCAGATGTAGCATAGACAGAATCCTGCAAGCAGATAAGTGTGCCCAGCTCAGGGCCCGTGCCCAGCTTTCCCTCAGGCCTACAACTGTTCCCTCAGCCCCTCTTGGGGGAAGACAGCATGGGCCCTCCCACCTCTGCCCACACCCCTCACCTGCAGCGGTTGAAGTTTAGCAGTGTGGGATGGAAATAGGCTTGTGACAGGACCACCCACTAATCCTTCTCTGTGCAGCAGCAGAACTACCTCCATACTGTCAAGAAGCTGAGGGAGGATGGGGTTCCCGGTACCCCTGGCTTTGTGTTTCACACCTGTTACTGTACCTTATCTGTCCCCAACCCTCAACCTCTACTGCTTCCCCCAGGTTCACAGCTTCCTTGCTTCCATGGCTCCAGCACCATTCGAAACCTCAAAGAGAGGTTCCACATGAGCATGACGGAGGAGCAACTCCAGCTTCTAGTGGAGCAGATGGTGGATGGCAGCATGCGATCCATCACCACCAAACTCTATGACGGCTTCCAGTATCTTACCAACGGCATCATGTGACCCCCGCCGCCTCAGCCCAGGCATGGTGTGGGGGATCCAGGCTGCCCTCCAGGGAGGGCCCTTGTCTGAGAAATCCCAAACCAGGAAACCCCACCCACCCATCCACCCAAGGGAAATGGAAGGCAAGAAATATAAAGGATCATGTGGTAACTGCGAGAGCTGGCCGAGGGGCAGAGAGCCAGCCGTAGGGTCCAGTTGTGAGGCTCCCCGGGCCCTTTGTCAGTATTACCACCTGACAGACCCCTAGGCTCACTGCCCTCCAGAGAACTGAGGTGATGAATGTGGGGGTTCGGAGACCCTCCTTGGTGGGCTCTGAGAGGCTCTTTCAATGGGCCGTCCCCTCATCTGTTCTGGGTTCCAGGAAGGGGGTTGAGTAGGTTCTTGTTACTTAGGACTTGATCCTGTGGTTAGCTTTGGCTATGCTGCTGCCCAACTTGATCCCCTTCCTTGGGACTGAGCCCAAAGCCAGGTCCTTTTGATAATGGGCTGCCACATCACTTGAGCACTTGCTGAGGTCCCCTTTGTTGGGGCAAGGAAGGAAATGACCCTAACCCCTCCAGTGTACAGAGGGTGTTAGCCTAGCCATGGGGAATACTTAGCCAGGCCCTTCACACCCAGGGAATAGCTCTCAATTTTTTAATTTTTGTTTGAAATAAAGTCCTTAGTTAGCCAACTGTGTTATTTAGCAGGAGTGGGGAAGACCACACGGTAAACAGATGCTTCACAAAGCCTGGGATACAAATAGCACCAAACAGAAGGCACAGAAGAGGGTTGTTCCCTGCCTCTTGGTTAACAATACCACCTCTCCTGGAGGGGCTCAATAGGTCTGACACCTGCCCCCCTGCCAAGTCCAAATCATCTCACATAGAGACCTGAGTAGGGATTAAACCACAGTTTTAATGGTTGGGTTTTCTCCCAGTTAGTATTATTACTACAAGAATAAAGGATTCCTGAGCGCCTGTCCCCTCTCTAGACCCCCTTGACAGGACGCAGCCCCACCAACCCCCCACCCCTGGATTTCTGGGGAACAAAGACAAGTGAAAGGCACTGCAGGGTGAGGGGCTTGAGTGCCAGGGAGCATGGGGCAGTAGGGCAGGGTCCAGCCCAGAGGAAGCAAGTCTGTGTCTAAAGGTGATAGAGAGGGTGTTTCAGTCCTGTCCTCCCCTCCAAGTTGTGCCCTGGGGGGTCTACAGCAGGAGCATGATTAGTGTTGGGTTCAGAGAGCAGAAATGGAGGGCCCAAATAGCCCCAAAGGGAGTTGCAAACTACTATGATCCTCAAAAGCTTGTTCTTCAGGGTTGGAAAGAGGGACTGAACACAATGTGATGTGAAATGTCCCCAGTCTAGGGATCAGGCAGCAGCAGCAGCAGCGAATCCAAGGCTCCCAGGGAAGACAAGCTGATCAGGCCTAGACCCAGGGCCTAGTTGTCCCCACTGCCCCCCTGCCGAGCCCTGATGAACGCCATGCCATGTGTGCGGAAGTGTGTCTTGAGGTTGAGAGGGCTGTCACAGCTCTTCCCGCAGACCTTGCAGGTCAGTGGG
This sequence comes from Capromys pilorides, assembly GCA_004027915.1. NCBI lineage: Eukaryota > Metazoa > Chordata > Mammalia > Rodentia > Capromyidae > Capromys > Capromys pilorides. Next base: position 28,373 of record PVKN010001134.1, on the reverse strand, counting down.
CCTCCAGAAGAAGGCAGGGGACAATCAGCACCCTCTACATCAGCCTGGGACAGAGAGACCTCTTCCTCCCCAGTCACCAACCCCAGGGCACCTGATCGCCCCATACCCCGTCTCTTGTGGCTGATGAATCGGTGCCGGCTCAAGGAGCCAGGGGAGGCGAAGCACAAGCCACAGTCGAGGCACTGCTGGGCACCACCATCTACCCTTAACCCTATGAGGCTCTGTTCAGCTGAGCCACTCCGACAGCGCAGGGGACCGTGGCCTCCTGACCCAGGACCACCCCTGGGGAGCTTTGCTGGAGGTGTGGTACTGTCAGGCTCCTCACTGCATGAGTCAGAAGACTGGCGGCGTTTCCGTCCCGGCCCCTGGAGAATGGAAGAAGTTTGACCATCACTCAAAATCTGCCCCACTTCTCCCGTTGCTACAGCTGGCACACTGCAGGCTGGGCCTCTGCCTACCTGGGCTCTGGCACCAGGCCCCCGAGCCAGCGCACTCCCTCTGCCAGGGGATTGGGGCCCAAGAGGCAGGCCATGCCGAACCTGGACATGTTTCTCCAGGATCAGGCGGCTGCTGAAGGTGCGCTTTCCCTCTGTGCAGTACCTGCAAGGGAGAGGACGTGTGGCCCCGGTGCTGGCACAGCACTAAGGCTGACCGGAGTAGAGGGCAGCCCTGCCCTTCAGACCTCAAGGAGAAGCAGTGGGAAGGTGCTGGGGAGGTACACGGAAGGGCGGATGCAGGGACCAGGTAACAAGGGCTACCTGCACGGGTAAACTCGTTTGATGCCCTCGTGATTGACTCTGACATGGCGCCGCAGGCTGGGAGCAGAACAGAAGGAGCGCTCACACAGGCGACAGGGGAACTTCTTCACTGACTGAGAGCAGGGATGGGGATATTTCAGAGGCAGCTCCAAGGCCCCATACCCCATCTCCAGGGACACACACCAGCTTATGACCCCCAAAAGCCCACTCACCTTGCCATGTTCCTTCTTCATGTGAGCCACATACTCATCACGCTCAGGGAACCAGGAGTGACAAAGGCCACAGGTCCAGCCCCCAGGCCCACCACCCCCACCCTTGATGCCTTTGCTCCCCAGCTCCCGCCGGGGCCGTTTGGCTGGGCGCCGGCGCTCAGGGGAACTGGGCAGCTCCTCCTCTTCTGAGGATGAAGAAGACTCCTCAGTTGCAGGGGCTGCCTCGCCCTGAGACACAGCCAGCTCCTCTGGCTCAGTCTTGGGGGTCAGAAGGGCCTCTCCAGCCCCCTTCCCAGGTGTCTCCTCCTCTTGGTGCCCAGACTGATGGGTGTTCTGTGAGAGGAAGACAGGGAAATGGCTGTGGGGTGGGCTCCCCACTTCCTGAGGGCTCCATGACCCTACCCCAGGTCAAGCCAGCTCTTCACCACACCCCTAGCCTTTGTCCCTGTACCTTAAGGTGTTCCAACATGGTCCTTTTTTGTGCAAAGAGCAGAGGACAAGATGGGCACTTAAAGACACTGACACGCTGGGGAAGCAAATGCTGGTCAAAGTGTGAGGAGAGGAGAGGTTTGTGAGTGAAGACTGTGTCGCACATGGCACACTTGTAGATCAGCCTGTGGAGGGAACAGGGACAGTGCAGGTGCCAGACAGGGATGAGCAGCACCCCGCCTGGTCCTGCCCTCCAGCACTCCTGCCCCAGTCTCACTTGGCTTGCTGCGTGAGGAAGGTTGGATGCTGGGAGTAGAGGTGTGCGTGGGCGCTGGGTGCAGACTTGAAGGCCATGGGGCAGATGGGGCACTTGTGGAAAACTTCACAGTGTGATGTCTGGATGTGGGACTTAATGGAGTTCACACCCCCAAACACCACTGCGCAGCTGGGACACCTGGGGGAGCAAGTGGGCAGTGCTAGAGTGAGGGCCAGCAGTCCCTAACCCCAGCCCCCATCCCCATGTATTCTTAAGGCCCAGATACTCAGACAGGGGAACAGGTGATGGAACACAAGTGAGCAGGAGAAAGGAAGCAGCTGTGTAAGTCCAGGCCCCAAGGTAGGTTACAGGGGGAGAGCTGGAACTCCAGGCAGCCTTCTCTTCCTCCTCACAAAGAACAGCTGACAAACGGTATGTCAGTCCAATACCACAGGACTGAAGATGGAGGAAACCAGGCTCTCCTCAAAAAGCCATCTAAAAAGGCTGGTACCCAGACACAAGACCCTCGAGCTCTATCAGGCAGGGAGATGAGGCACCTGTATCCTACACGACGAGAAAAATGCAGACAGGCCTCCCGCAGGTGGGTCTGGAAATTGGCTTGCAGGAAGTTGCCCCCACACTCAGGGCACACATGGGGAGCTCGGTTCTTATGCGTGCGCTGGTGGGCACTAAAGCTGCAGCGATTGGGGAGCATCATGGGGCAAGATGGACACACCTATTGAGGGTACAAGCAAGATGAGTCAGTGGTGGGTACCTGGCCTCTCCCCCTAGCCAAGCACCCAATGCCTTCCTAGACCCCATCCCACAGCATCTGGGGATCCCCTCCCCAGAGGATCATGGACTGCAACTCACATTACTGTTGGCCCCAAGGGCTAGGGGCCCAGGCTGCTGGAAGTGGGCTGCCATGCCCGCCTTGTCCCGGCACTGCTGCTTGCACTCCAGGCAGCGGAAGCATGTGTATGCAGAGGTGGCAGGGACAGTAGGTGGATCTGTTGACAGTGGCAGCACAGGGGCCTCAGGGGCAATTGCAGTAATGGCAGAGGTGATGGCCCCTTCGGCCTTGCCCAAGACAGGCAAGACCAGAGGTCCAGCAGCAGGTGGCACAGCCACAGGCAGCAAAGGCGTGATATCTGGCTGCCCCACCATCTGTTCCAGGGCTACAGGCCTCATGACCAAATGTGAGCACTGCATGACAAGCCCCTTGTCCTTGTGCTCGCGCGCGTGCAAGAGCAAGCTGCACTTGTTGAAGAAAACCAGACGACGGGCACAGTGATTGCAGGTGACCTCTATGCGCATGCTCCGGCGGTCATAGTGCCTAGCCAGGCTCTTCTCTAGTGAGAAGGCATCCCCACACTCCAGGCAGCGATAGCCTGTGGGTGGGAGGGCCAGCCCAGCCTCAGCAGGTGGACTGAGGTTGGGTCTGTAGGCAGGCAGCAGGTTCTTGCTGTTGAGGATCTTGTTAAAGGCCTCCACCAGGCTGGACTGCGTCCGTGAGATCACCGTTCCACTCGTCGTGCCCAGGCTGGCAGCTGGCTTTGAAGGCTGCACCATCACCACTGAGGCACCGTTCACCTTCTGACCTCCTGTCCCCAGCGCTCCACGCCCCTCGGCTTTGGGCAGGGTTTGGGGCACCAGGCCTAGCACATTTTTTGCCATCACCTTAGGACTGGTGGCAGATCCCCCAGGCAGAACCACAGCTTTGCGGGCTACACTTGCTGCCATCAGCATGGCAGTGCTGGCGTTCTGGATGGTGGCCACAGGCAACACTGTACCCTTCAGCCTTGTGCCATCTCCCAGCTGCACACTCACCACCTTTGGGCCTTCAGGGGCAGGGGCTGCAGGGGATAGCTTTAGGAGGCTTGCCTCCGCCAGAAAGGCCCCCTCAGTCAAGGGGGCAGGGGGATCAGGGTCTGAGGGGACCCGGGTTACAGTCCTCGTGATATTCCCGCAAGATGTTTTAATGGTCTTGATCCGCACCTTGAGGGGCCGAGAGGAGCTGGAGGAGGCAAGTGAGTCATTGCTGTCCTCATCTGCAGCCTCGGCTCCACTAGAAGGACTCTGGGGACTTCTAGGAGGAGACTTGACCACTTGGCCCTCATCTTCCTCTTCCTTCTGGGGCCTACAGCTGGGCAAATGAGAGGCAGGGCTCTGGTGCCCTGGAGACTGCTTGAAAAAGGCCATTTCATCATCAACCTGAGTAGCTGAGGCGCCCACAGGAGCACCGGTAACCTCAGGACTAGAGCATGGCCCTTGCCGGCCTTGTCCCTCGGGATGAAGGGGGCTGCAGCTTTCTTGCTTCAAGGTCTCAGGGGGTGGGGAGGAACTAGGTGACAACAGCACTGGGCCATTCTCTGGGGCCAGTTCAAAAGGTGAGGGGAAAGAAGGGGGGGTCACTGCCCCCTCATGAGGTGGGGAGGGTGCAGGAGGAGGCAGGGGATCTAGGTGCTCCCCTGGCTCAGGCTCAAAATGAGCAAAAAGGTCTAAGGTGGGGTTGCCTTCTATAGCTTTTTCCTTCCAGGTACCGACACTGGGAGGACCTGGGGAATGGGGAGTTCCTGGAAGGGATGGCTCGGAGACCCCAAATCCATTCTGCATCAGAGAAGCCCCTGAAGTTCCTTCCTTAGTTGCCCCCACAGCCTCAGCTGCTTCCCCTCCTGTACCCTCAGCCAACATCCCAGGTTGCTCGGGACACACAGTGTTCTTGACAATGACGCTGACTGTGGGAATATCTGGCGGTGGCAGGCCATGGTCAGAGGCCTGGGCTGAAATCTGAGGGTCATCCCCAGCTGCTGTCACCACAGTGGTTGCTACGCCTTCAGAGTCTCCTTCCGCTCTGGGTTCTGGTTTCTCTGGGCCTCCTGGCTCCTCACTATCTTCTGGCCCAGAGTGGATGGCTTCATTTGCATCGATGTCAGGGATGTCAAAAGCAGCAAGGAGGTCATCAAAATCAGGGGTCTTCATGTCCCCCATAGTGGTAGGTCCCAGACCTGATGAAAATAGAAAGCAAAAGGAGAAACTGAAATGCCTGGACAAAAGACCTTGGACCTCACCCTTCAAAAGCTCTGGATTTATCCTCTCCATCCAGGTACATGTCCACCAGACTGAGTTCTCAAGAGCCACTACAGGTGCTGATGCTCTCAACCCTAACATCAGAAGGCAAGTGTGTCCACAGCGGCACAAGCACTGAAATCCAGAGTAAGCCCAGGAAGAGATGGCACAAAGGGAGGAGTAACGGCACTGGGGGCACCTTACTGAAATCGGCTCATCCATTCCTATGGCCAGCATAGAACCAATTAAGCAATACTAATATAAAGAAGAAACATGAAGATAATACTGTAGGTCAAGGGCTCATTCATGCCTGGGATCAAATAAAATTCACGGATCTTCTGGGGTTCACAGAGATCTGACAGGCCATCTGTACAAAAGGACAGTACCTTAAGCCAAGATTTAAAGTGTGCTAGGTTATCTTCATGGTAGGCCTGCTATATATGCAAATACTTCTGCCTGTTGCCATTTGAAAGAGAAAAGGTAGTTCATACATCACAGTTATTCTGAGCATAATAAACATGAGGGTCAGACCCAGAATACAATTTACTATCACAGCTGGACCAAACAAGGAACATAAGTTTGAGAAGAGGGGAAAATAGGCTGGCGTCCGACATGAAGCAAGGCCTTGTCAGGTCAATCTGGGGCACTTGGGGCCACCACTGGCACTCAGAGATCTAGCTTGGCCAACAGGAAAAAACTGACTTGGGAAGATCACCCTAGAGATCACCAGGGGAAGAATAAAACACAAGAACAGAAAGAGACAAAGAGAAGAGACACAGGGGAAAGCTGTGACAGCAACCTGGTCACAAGGGCCTCCGCCTAGGCCTCCTCCGTCACAAACACCTGCTGCTCGCTCACCTGCCTTCCCTAGAGCACCACATCCCTCCTCCCCATCTCACTCTCTAAGAGCTACAACTCTTGGACACAGCTGCCACATGGGGAAAGCTGGCTCTCCACCCACCTCCCTGTCCCTGTCACTTCTTTGGGCTCCTCATCCTAGTCTATCCCCTAACTACAGCCCCCAGGAGTCTCACTCAACCAGAATCCCCTCCAGTGCAAAAGCCCCATGAGATTTACAAGGCAATAAAGCAACTCAGGAAGCCAGCTCAGAATCTGTGGAAGACCCAGGTCTGTCCCCTACCAGACACTCCCCATGAGCGATTCAGCACCTCAGAAGAAGCAACTCAAGCAGCCTAGTCTACTCATACACATTCCCTGCCCAAGATGCAAGCACCTCACCTCTTTCCAGCCTTGAGACTGTAACTGGAGACAGTCCCAGCAGGTGGCAGCTGGCTCAGCAGGGACCAAGGTGTAGGGGGGAATACCAACTAAAGGAAGAAAGGGGACTCTTTCCCGCACCCTACCCACAAGTTAATTCTGCAGACTCTTAAGTTTCAACAATGCCCTTGCCTTTGTCCTGCCCAATCCATAAGCCCCTTTTGGGCCGGGCTCCCTCCTGCCCAGGAGAGGATCCCAGCAAAGTGGTCTGGTGGAGCAGGAACCAGTGGGGACTAGGAGAAAACACCTGCAAACTTCCTCTGTAACCACCTCCCACTCCAGGGCACAAGTGACTTAGAGGTCACCCAATAGCCACCTGGAGTAGATAGCCCAGCCAAGCAGCAAGCTCAAGGCCAAGGAGGCGCCGTCGCTGCAAAGCCCAGGCCTTTTCTCCGCTGGGCTGCAGGGCTCAGGTCTCTAAGGCTCCCCTCCCCGGTCCCCCCATCACCTCTTTTGCCCTCTGCTCTTCCCCCAAAGCTGAAGGAAGTGGCTCAAGACAGTGAAGAGACCTGGGTCAGACCTGGGCTCCACTGCCCTCTGCCCGGGCCCAGGGCCTTCTGCACAGTGGAGGACGAGGGGCCGGCGCTCGGCTGGGGGCGATTAGATTGCGGCCAAGCTGGGCAGCGGGCGGAATTAAGTCCCTGCCATCTGCCGAGGAATGGCGCGGAAGAAGTCCGGGGTTGCGGGGAGGGGAGGGGATGTACACAACAGAAGCCAAAGGGGAAACTGAGGCGAACGCTGCTTGTTTTGCTCCCACTGGTCGAGAAGTGAAGGACAGCCTCCGCCAGGCCCCAGGCCCTCCGGGAGCAGCCGCGCAGCACCTCGAGGCCCAGGCACACTCGTGGGGGGAGGGACTGCGGGGGGAGGGGCGGGCCCCGCTCGACTCCCAGATGCAGCCCGGTGTGTCCAGCTCAGACCTCCGCCCCTACCCGCCATGCGCAACATGCCAATTCCCGCGCGGACCCCGGAGGCTCCCCCGGGAATGAGGAGGGCGGAAGGCGCGCAGTGGGCCAGGGCGCGAGCTGGCGTCCTGCGGGGCCAGGCGCTGACCCGCGCTCCAGGGATGCAGGCTTCGATCAGGCCCGGCCCAGCTCCCCCGCCCCCATCCCTGGGCACGGACACCATTTTAGGTCGCGACATCCCGCAGCCTCCAGTCCCCGGGCGGCACTATAGCTGCCCCTCGGGCCTGGGACGCCAGGACTTGGGGTCCTCGATCCTTCCTCCGCGTTTACCCGGTTAAGGGTTGTGCTTTCAACAGGCTGGGAGTTTCAACCACCCGCCCTCCCCCCGGGACTAAGGAGATGTCGCCTTCCTAGAAGCTGCTCCAGGCGGGCGGCACGAAGGAGAGGGTAGTTGACCAAGTGGGGGAGGGGCGGGGGTTACCCGCCCCCCGGGGGGCGGGGCCGAGGGCGGGTATTCACCGCAGGCACGCTTACTTGTTCCGTTCCTAGCGCGAGCCGAGACGCAGCGGTCTCTACCCTGCTTCAGCAGCCGCCGCCGCCGCCCTCCCCGGGGCCGCCGCTACTTCCTGCTTCTCTCCGGTTCGGCCTCCCTCCTCCCTGAGCTCCCTCCGCACTCCAGGCCTGAGCCGCCCGCTTTCACACTCGCCATTGGCCAGCTCTCCCGTCGTTCAGGTCTGCGCTCCGCCCTGCCCCGCGAAGGGTTGGTCTTAAGTACTGCCGCTCGGAACTAGCCCTGCACAGTCTACTCATCCTCATTGGGCGAGGCGCCGAGGCACCCTGAAGAAGCCTCTGTCCATTGGCTGCTCGGAAGTCCACATGCCCCATTTGCGCTTCTCAAGAGCGATTGGTTGCCGCTACTGTCGCTCTAGGAAAGAAGCCACTCTTATTCCACCTTTTCCGCGCACGGGTAACATTCTCAGGTGCGACTCCGCCCCCTCACCCCCATTGGCTGCCCAAGGCTGCAAGCTGCAGTTCACTTATGCAAATTTAAAGAACTCCGAGCTTCCGTACGGTGGGCACTTGGAGGACCTTGTCTACTCCAAGGAGGCCCTGGATCTTTAGGTCTGTTTGCGCCGTTTTCTCGGGGGCCATATGCCAACGTCAGTGATGCCCTGCATAAGTCTCAGAATGGGCCGCCGCTCCAAGCATGACGTCATCGGCTGCCCACTGCCTCCACCGTTGTATAATCGGACTCATAGAGCCCGCGCGCTGCCAGTCCGGGTCGATGGCGTCACCTGCAATTCCTTCCTCTGCGGAGAGGCTCGAACGGGTACAGGACTTGGACGTGGAAGGAACTGGGACCTCGGGACTGGGCCGGGCTTGCGGACCGGAAGTGGGGAGAGGTGACGCTGGGAGTGCTGGCGTGGCTGGGCCGCTCCACGGGGACCTGAAGGCCGCTCCGGATAGGTCTCGGGGCGCGGGAGGGAGGAGCCCCAGGCGCTCCCCTCCGCGAGCGGGCGGCGGGAGCCGGGTTGATCTTTCCCGCGCTTTGTCGCACCGCCCCCTGGAGGCGGGGAGAGGGGCGGAGCTGCGCGGTAATGAGTTCCTTTGCCGCCTTCTAGTCCGCTCTGCTTGCAGGCTTCGTCTGTGAGAGTGCGCTGTTTTCCGAGCTAAGGATTGTAAAAGGCATGTGTTACCTGCCAGGGGCGTGAGGGCCCTGGACCAGGACATGAGCGATCCCGCGTCACCGTGGGTACAAAGACTCCGTCGACGTGTAAATAAGTTTCTGGATAGAAGTCTTGGGAATCGTACTGTAGAGTGGCAAGTCGTGCGACCAGTATATATGTACATTATAAAGTGCTAGCATTCGAGTTCGGAGACAGCCTGGGCTACAAAGTGAGTTCAAGTTCAGCCTGAGCTGCATAGTGAGACTTGTCTCAAAAAGACAAAAAATGAAGTGGTAGCAAATGGGATAATGTAGCCCACCTTCCCTGCCCCCTTTCTTGGGCTGCCTACCATTGCTCCAACTCAGAAAGCTCTACTTCTCAACAACTAAGGGTGAGCCTGTGACATAGCTACCCGCCCCCCCCCCCCAGGCTGAGGCAAAAGAGTCCCATGTTCAGACACAGTCTGTAAGGAAAGCCTGTCTCAAAATTTAAAAACCGGTGGGAACATAGCTGGACTTTCCCTGTATTTGTTCCCCAGTACCAGAAATAAATTCTAAGGGCCCAGAAAGCTAAACACTATTTTATAGTCTTTTGCCAAGCAGGTTCTAGATAAAATTTTATTTTTCAAATAAGTACACTATTCATTTAATGAATATTTTAGCCATTGTGGTGGTATACATATGTAATTCTAGCTAATCAGGAGGCTGAGGAAAGAGAATCTAGAGTTTCAAGTCAGCCTGGGCAACTTAGTGAAACTCTGTCTCAAAATTTAAAAAATAAGGAAGGCTGTGGATGTAGCTCAACGCTAAGGCCCTGGGTTCAACCCCCAGTGTCACACACACACACACACACACAGGTGGGTATGGTAGCCTATGTAGAGGCCCCCACAAAGCCTCATTTGTTCATAGGTAGGCCTGGGTCTGGAATATGTGAATATGGATTAAGGGTGTGTGATAGCTAAATCAGTCCACTGACTGACTTAACGTAGTTGTGGGTGTGAGTGGTACCAACCAGCAGGCTTGTAACCTGGATAGAATATAAAGAGAAAGATGGAAGGTTGGCTGCTTTCTGTCTGTCCTGCCATAGACTCTCCTCTGCCATGTGCCAGACTATCTAGAAATCAGTTGACTGAAACCTCTACAAACCATAAGCTAAAATAAACCTTTCCTCCCTTAAGGGAGACAGGTGTTTTGTTAAGACAGTGGCTCACCCCTGTAAACTTGGCACTGGAATGCAAAGAAAGGAGGATCAAGGGTTGGAGACCAGCCTGGACTGTGTTGCAAGATCCTGACATGAATGAATGAATGAATGAATGAATGAATGAATGAATGTGTAATTCAGTGATAGAGTGCTTGACTATCACAACCTCTTAGTTCAATTCCATGATGGTTAGCCTTAGTTACATCAAACTGATTGTTTTAAGAAATGGCCTTAGTAAAATATCTGGGTGTATCTGTGGGTCTTGGAGTTGTGACCTTGGGTGTTATATGAGATCCTTAACTGGTTCCCTGTTGGTTCCCCTCCTCTGCTCCCAGGCAGCCAAGAGCTAAGTATCTTTTGCCAGCCTCTAATCCTGAGGTGTGAGACAAATTAAACCTCCATTAAATTGCAAATTAGGTCTTATGTCAAGTAATGGGAAAGCGGGCTAGTAATCCCTAGTGCCAAAAAAACTCAACCAATATTTCTTGAACACACCTCCAGCTCCACAACTAAGGCTACAGCAGTGGATAGAGTAGACCAGAATCTGTCCTAACCAAGTGTAGTAAGTACAGTGAGTACAGCTGGCGTCCCTGCCACTTGCCAGGCTAAGGCAGGAGAATCCTTGGAGCCTGATGTTGGCCAACTTGGGCAACATGGTTGGGGTGTGGTCCTTGTCATGAAACACTTCTGTTACTTTTTTGCCATACTGAAGATTGAACACCAGGCCTCACTTATGGTGAATGAAGGTTCTAGCATCCCAGCTCCTTTCTACTGTTTTGGTTTTTTGATTTTTTTTTTTTTTTTGGTGAGACTGGGTTTGAACTCATGACCTTGCACTTGCCAGGCAGGCACTTGTGCCATAGAGATATCTCCCCGACCCGTTTTTTTTTCTTTTTTTTTTTTGCACCAGGGCCCTGTGCTTTCCAGGCAGGCACTGGCCACTAAGCTATATCCCCAGCACCTTGTATTTTATTTTGAGAGCAGGTCTTGCTCAGTTATCCAGTTAGCCTTGAACTTGTGATTATTCTGCCTCAGCTTCCCAAGTAGGTGGAACTACAGATGTATATCTATACCTGGCATAAAACACACATTTCTTTGCAGAAGACAAACAATAAATGTAAGTAAAATATATAGAAACAGGGCCGGGGAGATAGCTCAGCAAGGTCCAGAGTTCTATCCCCGGTTATACATATATATATTAGAAAAGATAGCTTCCAAGGAGGTAGAGTTCTCAATCCATGAGAAGACATATGACCCTTAGATGCATATGATGAAGCGAAAGAAGGCAAACTGAAAAGGCTGCCTACTGTGTGGTTCCCAAAATGTCACAGTGTGACATTTTAAAGAAGGCAGAACTACAGAGGGAGAAAGATCAGCGGTTGCCAAGGGCTTGTGTGGAGGAAGAGATGAGTAGGTGCAGCACAGGGAACTAAAAGTAGTCTGTGTGATCCACTATAGTCACTGTGTGACATGCATTAGTTAAAAGCCACAGAATGTACAACACAAAGAATGAGGTGTGGCCAGGCATACACCTGCAATCCTAGGGGCTGGAGAAATAGCTCCGTAGAATAAGTGCTTGCCTGGCAAGCACAAGGGCCTGAGTTCAATCCCCAGTCCTGCAAAAACAAAACATCTGCAATCCTAGCACTCTGGAGATGAGGCAGGAGTTTAAGGCCTACCTGAGCTACAGTGTTTAAAACCACACCAGACTACTAGACTGCAACCTACACCAATGCAAGTTGTTAAGAATCAAGGTTGAGGGGAGGGGATCTGTGGGAACTGTCAGTACTTTCATGCTCAATTTTTTCAGTAACCCTAAAACAGCTCTAAGGAAGAAAGTATAATCATGTAAAAAACAGAATTTTAAAGCAGGGAAGGAAGCAGGAAGTGTGGAAGGGTTGTAATTTTAGATAGGGTGGACAAGTGAAGGCCTGGATGATAAGGTGGCGCTTAGGTAAGGCCCAGGGAATGAGGGTGTGAGTGAGCCCTGCAGCTGCCAGGATCTGAGCAGTCCCAGGACAAAAAGCAGGAGAGGGATCCTCAGGTGGGAGGAGGGGGTCTGGACAGAGGGGAACTGGACTCCTGGGAGGTCTTTGGCATTTTCTGAGTGAAACAGGAAACTATGCAAAAGACACAGATGGAGCCAGGGTGCCACTGAGTGGCAAAGAGCTTGCTAGTATGTGAGACCATAGGTTCCTTTCCCAGTGCCACTGAAGGGGGCTGACAACATGTTGGCATGACTTTTATGTATGCATTTATTTATTCATTTATTTTTGGATACCAGGAACTGAACACAGGATCTCATGCTTACCAGGCAGGACCTGACTTATAAAAAGGCTAAAAGCAGGGTAGAAAGAAACACTCAAAGGTATAGGCCTGGGGCAACACAAGAATGACACTGCCATTTCCTGAGCTGAAAAGGCACAAGGAGCAAGTTTCAGGCATTAGGTTATCAGTGCCATTTCTGTCACATTATTACATATGCAAGTGGATGCAGAGATGTGACCATCAGCTTACAGATAGTATTTAAAAGAGTAAGTTTGAGTACAGGAGATCACCAAGGGATATGTGGAAATGGAAAAGAGAGAAAGCTCATAGACTGAGCCAAGTTCAAAGGCCAGGAGTCAAGGAGGAGTAAAGGAGACAAAAACATACAGGAAGAAGGGGACAGGAGAATGTTGTGGCCTTGAAGTCAAATAGTATTTCAATGCAGAAGAAAAAAGATAAACTGTCGAATGCTACCAAAATATCAGAAAGGATTAGAAGCCATGCATGGTTGGGCATGGCTATAACCCCAACAACTCTGGGAGGCTGAGGCAGGAAGATCACAAATTTGAGCCCAGCCTGGACCATTTGTGGCTTAGTGAGGCCTTGTTTCAAAATTAATAACAAAAGCCTGGGGATGGACCTCAGTGTTAAAGGACTCAGCCAGAGAAGGAGGAAGAAGAACCAGTTCTTCACTCTTAAGAGCAAGAATGACAAGGAGTGTAGGGATTTGAGGAGAGAAAAGTTGGGAAGCAAGCATTCAGAGAGAGAAGAGTGGAACAAGAGAGGAAATCAAGGGCTGAGAGGCCAGCAGGCTGGAAGGCTGTTTGGCGGGGATGTTGAAATCATCAAGAAGAGTGTTGGGGAGAATGCAGAGTGTGGCGGGGCAGTTCTCTGGTCAGTTTGGAGAGGTGCGCTGGCCGGTGAGGAGAAGGCACCAGTCCTGGAGTCTGTCTGTCCCAGCTCCCCAGAAGGTCCACCTTATGCCTGCCCCAGCAGGAGCAGCTGGGGGTTTTTTTGTTTTTTTGTTTTTTTGTTTTTTTCCCTGTCAAGAACTTCCACTGAAGGAGAAGAATGGAAAGACTAGAGCTCTGTGGCACAAGTGCCTGCTGGCAAGTACAAGTTCCTGAGTTTGAACCCCAGTCCCGCAAAAAAAAAAAAAAAAAAGACTAGAAAGAAGCAAACAAAATAAAAATTCAGAGAGCAGGTCACTGCTTTATTTTTTATCTTTCATAACTAAGCTATGGGGTGGGGGTGGAGGGACGAGGCACAGGACCTGGACTGAGTAATTCAGAGCAGTGGGAGTGCTCTGCACTTCCTGAGAATCATTCCCTGAAGCCCAAATCTGTGCCCCCTTTTGTTGCCCTCCCAAAACTTTTGCAAGCTCTGAATTCAATAAATTGACTTCCTTTCTCTAAAACACATACATTAGGTTTTGTTCCTTGCCCCCTACCCTGGCCAGCAAGCTCTCAGTTGTGCACGTGATTCACCTGGCCTATCCCCAGGGCTATCTGGAGCTTAAATACCATATGTCCCTGGAAGATGACTTTGGATGAAAGGTAGGGAGACCGTAGTGACAAAGAAAGGGAGAGCTTTCCTGTAGTTTACTTTTGGTCATTGTCATTTACAGGAAAAGGGAGTAGCAACCACCACTGTGCGCGTGCAGTGCAGAGTGCGGCCTCCAGCCCCTCAGGCCCTGCTCCCCACTCCACACACTCACCCAGGGACACTCACTCTTCAGGAACTGGAAATACAAGGGCTATGCCTAGGCATCCGTACTCCCACACTCAGGAGGCTGAGACAGGAGGATCACTTAAGCCCAGGAATTTGAAACCAGCCTAGGCAACATAACAAGACTGTCTCAGAAAAAGAAAGAAAAAAATGCATGTGGAAACACTGGACAAAGCTAGACCAAGAGGCGATTTAAACCTCTGGTCTCATCACTTCACATGTGTGAAGCCCTCAGTTTAATCTCCAGCACTGAAAATATGTAAATAAATAAAACTGTAAAATGAAAAATAAGTGTCTGGGCCAAAAACAACAAACAACTGAGCTGTATATTCTGAGGTGCTAAGGTCATAAAATCAAGAGAAGAGCTAGGGATGACGGTGCATGCATGCAGTCCCAGGACTCTGGGAGGCTGAGGCAAGAGGACTACAAGTCCCTGCCACATCTGGACAGCTTAGCGACTCAAAACTGTCTCAAAATAAATAAAGAGATTAGAGATACAGCTCAGTGTGAAGGTCCTGTGCTCAATCCCCAGTATAATAAAAACGTGGACTGTTGGTGGAGGTGATATATTGTACATACTCATTTATTTTTCCTTCTTGCTATCTACTTAAATTACAGCAAAAAGTTTTTGGGAAAGACTTAAGCTCACAAATACAAAAGAAAATGGAAGAGCCAGCACTGAAATATTGTTTGTCTGGTTGGTTGTTTTTTGAAACAGGGCCTTACCATGTAGCCCAGGCTGACCCTGAACTTGTGTTTTGTTTTTTTTGAGTCCTGGGAATTGCACTCAGGACCTCATGCTTACCAGGCAGGTGCTGCACCACCAAACTAACTTTCCAGGCTCTGACCCTGAATTTATGGTCCTCCTCCTGCCTCAGCATCCTTATTGCTGGGATTACAGGTATGTGCCACCATGCCCAGCTACTAAAATTTGAAAATAAGCTTGTGAAGGGCTGGCTTGATAGCTTAGCAGACTAAAGTGCCTGCTTAGGCAAAGTGCAGCAGCTGGGGTTTGATCCCCTCCATGCTGTGCCATCCCCACCCACAAGGCCTCCTGAGAGGTGATTGAAACCGGGCATTTGGCACACACTTGTAAAACCAGCACTTGGCAGGCTGAAAACAGGAGAATCACTACAAGTCTGATCTATGTAGTGAGACTCTGTAGATCCTTTAGAGCCTGTCCTAAATACGGGGAGGGGGGGGGAATAGATATAGATATAGATATAGATATATATAGATGCATATGCTTGTGGGTGAAATACACATGTAAACATCATATGGTTTCCCTACTCTAAGTAGAAAGAGAAATAAGAGCCAAAATGTACAATAGATACTGCTCCAGAGAAGGTAGGAATACTATCCTAATAACAGGAAACCTAAAAAGAAAAATGTGATGGGCATTGAGAGAAAAACGCACCCTAAAGTCTGGGAACTCCAGCCCTGTTCCCTAGTTCAGTGTCCATAACACTGGCACTCAGAACTACATTCTCCAGGTAGTAAATGACAGGACAAGCTGATCAGAGATACTCACATATCTCCAGGAAAAGGGCTGCCCCAGTCATCTTAGAACCGTGCAGTTAAAGGCTTCTCACTAAGGTTCAAATATGTTGCCTCCCATTTACCCAGAGAAAGTAAACTTCTGCCCTGACATTCACCAACCTAGGATAAAAATAACAGAGATAAAACCAGATGCAAAGTTAACAAGAAAAAAAAAAAGTTAACAGGAAACAGTACTTGTCCCAGGGCATGCAGCAGTAAAGTTCGTAACAAGCCCTTTCTGTGACTGCTTTCTGACCATTCACTGGGAAACTTTGCTACAACCATGTGCTACAAGCAACACTACTGTCTGAAATCTTATCTGTTAGAATGATTCATCCCACCTTTGCCAGAAGGACCCAATCACAATAAGACAGAGAAGCAGCCCTGATTTACAACCCAAGTACAGAGTCCTGATAGAAGTTTCGAGACACATTCTGCATCACACTTCCCAATCCAGACCTGACATGAACCTTTTTACACAAACCACTGTTCGGTATGAACCTATCAAAGCACAGCTTCCGAAGACATGGTGGTGCAATTGTACTGCCAGCTACTTGGGAGGCCAAGGAAGGATGGCTCACAAATCAAATAGCTCAGTGGTAGAAAACCCATGGGTTCATTCCTCAGTACTGGGGTGGAAGGAACAACATGGCTTACTTTAGGGTTTACCAAGGTCTGTGCTTGCAAATTGTCTATCTTCCTTTGGTGAGATGCCTTGCAGTTACTTTGGCAAGGGATCACCTGCAACCCAACAAGCCAGGAAGCCTGTTAACAGTGATTATCTGGTGTTGTGATTTGTATCTAGTTGTCCCCCCAAAGCCTCTTGTAAATCATGGGGCTGTCAAGCACAGGCTCGAGGGGCAGGGCTTGAGGGGGTGTGACCAAGAAAGGCGGGAACCATTAAAACTGACAGCACGCGCTGTCATAGGCTCCCCCCCCCCCCCACCGCCAGGGCGATGGTCTCAGAAGGATGGAGCAGATCATCCTGGACACAGTGCCCCAGCCTCTCCTCCAGTCCCTATAAAGCGGGGGCAGCATCTTGAAACTTCCAGTAACTGTGAGCTAAATAAACCTTTCCTTCCCTAAGCTTGTGTGTCAGATATTTGTCCCAGCAATGACAGAAGAGTAACTAAGACACCTGGTCAGGCTAGGACAAACCTTTGAAGGAAAACTCAAACCATTGGACCAGCAAAGCAAAAGAGAAAGTCCAGAATGAAATCCAGTAGAATATGGGAACTAGGATCCAGTACAGACAGCAAGCAAGAGGAGTCCCTGTATTAGCGAGCTTTTTCCTTTTGCTACGATACAGTATCCAACACACAACTTGAAGGAGGAAAGGCTTACTTTGGCTCATGATTTGGGGGGATTCAGTCCATGGTTGGCTGGCTCCAAGGCACCAATATCATGGTGGAAGGGCGTGGCATGATCTTAGCTCATGGTAGTCAGGAAGCACCGCAGGAACAGTGCCAGAGAGGAGCAGGCCAGGACCAGATGCCATAACCAAGGCTACACTCTGTGACTCACTCATACAAAACCCAGAGTGTATTTTATGAATCTGCTAGGACTGTCTTAGCCCAACAAAGCTAAGGTATCAGAATTAACAGTCACAAGCCAGGGAGATAGCTCAGTACAATAAGCACTTGCCTGGCAAGCTCAGGGTCCTGAGTTCAACCCCTGGTACTACCAAAAAAAAAAAAAAAAAAAAAAAAGAACAGTCACAGTTCCCAAGAAGGGAGGGAGAAGCGTTTAGAGGAGAAAAGGCAAAAGTGTGAGAGATCAAGCCAGAGGCTCCCAGGAAGACTTATTTGGAAAGGTGAGACTGAACACTGTCAGAGGACCAGAAAACTAGAGAACATCAGTTTGGAGGTGCACAGAGGACAAAAAGCATTTCAAGGAAGAAAAAGTGACTTGGCTGAGCACAAGTGGCACACGCCTATAATCCCAGCACTCAGGAGGCTGAAGCAGAAGGATGACAAATTTGAGCCCCATCTGTGTGACTTACAGCTACCCAGTCACAAAATTTAAAAAAGGCAGGGTGCCGGAAGTATAGCCCAGTGCAAAGGCCTTGGCTGGGCATTTTATTTTGAGACAGGATCTCTCTTGATCCTCCCACCTCAGGCTGTCAAGTAGCTGTGATTACAGGTGTGTGGTTCAGTTTGGTTCAGGTTTTTCTTTAGAAATTTGAAGTTATACTGTTAACTCAATGCCTAGTACCACACACACACACACACACACACACACACACAACACACACACACACACACAGAGCAAAGTTTTGTTAGATTCAATAAACTTAAGATCCAGTTATATGTTGATTATAAGAAATATAGCTAAAATATATTAAATTATATATACACACACACACACACACACACACATATGGAATAAGGATGTAATTTAGTGGTAGAATACTTGCCTAATATGCATAAAGCCCTGAGTTCAATCCCCAGAACTGCAAAAATAAATTATAGATCTGTGCCTGGTGGTGCAGTCCTATAATCCCAGCACTCAGGAAGCTGAGGCAGGAGGATTGCCACAAGTTAGAGGTCAGTCGGGATCACATAGTGAATTCAAGGCCAGCCTTAACTACAAAGCAAAACCTTGTCTCAACAAACATTAAAAATAAATTTTAACACTAAAAGTATTAACCTGACATAAAATGTTTCTACATTTATTTATTTATTTATATTTTAGAGAAGGGTCTACTGGGTGTTCAGGGTCTCACTACTAAATCAAACTCCAAGTGATCCGCCTGTTTACAGCCTTCCAAGAGCTGGGATTACAGGTATGCACCACCACACCCAGTCTCAATTGCCATCTCAGCATGCCCCGGGGGGCTGGGCCAGCACAGCAGGCCTGGGGATTGAACCCCGGGCCCCTGAGCCTGCTTGCAGACACTTTAATCCACTGCACTTGGCTGGCCCTCTAAAAGTTTCTACATCGATAATGTTTCAGTTCACCAGAAAGATATAATAACTAAATCTATATGTTAAAGATGCATTTTAAATTTATAAAGAAATAATGGGCCAGCCCACTTTCAGGGTCCTCCTTCTGTCCCTGTTAGACAGAAGCTCTCTCTCTTTCAGTAAACCTCTTCCTGCTCTAGATGCTCTCACTAGGAAACTCCGCTGTTCCTAGAATTCAATCCCTGATTTTAGAGAATAGGAACTCAACATTTCAGACATCTAGCAGGTAGGGAGTTTCTTTCCCCTAGATCCTTTGGAGGTCTTCCCCTGAGATAAGTGGACAGAAGATCTGGCTTTTATTTCATAGATCCTGGATTACAGTCCGTGAATGTAATCAAAATATTTCTGCTTCATTTTTTTTTTAGTACTGTATCTACAGGGTCTCATTACATAGATCAGTCTCATAGTGATCTGCCTGAGTTCAGCCTCCTAAGAGCTGGGGTTACAGGCGCGCGCGCTACCGCACCGTCTCCATTATCAACTCCGTGTGTCCCGCAGGTGGCGCTGGCTCCGAAAGCCTGGGATTGAACCCCGGCACTGCATTCTGCCTAAGCAGGCACTTTTAATCCGTTCAACTATTTGGCTGGCCCTTATATTTCAAATTTTTATGTTATGGGGGAGTTACCATTTAGTGGCACAGCGCCCACAAATTTTTATGTTTTTGCCCATTTCTTATATATTTGGTCGTACTTTGTCTTATATAATTTTATTAAAATGATGGTAGTTTTTTTAAATTTATGTAATTGGTACAGGGTCTCATTACGCAGCTCAGACTCATAGTGAGTACCTCTGTTTCAAGCCTCCCCAGCACTGGGATTTCACGCTGTGCCACCATGCCTGGACTCAGCGCATCCTGGAGGCGAGGCTGGCATGGCATACAGGACTGGGGATCAAGCCCTGGCCCCTGAGCTTGCCTAAGCAGTGCTTAGTCCACTGAGCTGTCTCGCCAGCCCTTAAATGATGGTAGATTTAACTTGTAAACATGGGACATTTTATTCCTGCTTTGTCCCACCTTAGGCTGAGTGTGGTGGTGTAGGCCTGTAATCCCAGCTCTTGCAAGGCTGTAAACAGGTGGATCACTAGGATTCTGATCTAGTAGTGAGACCGTGAACACCCTGTAGATCCTTCCCTAAAAAAAACCAGATCCTTTCTTTTCCATCTTTTTTCTTTTGTGAACTGGGGATTGAACTCAGGCCCTTGTGCTTGCTAGGCAAGTGTTTATTCTACTGAGCTGCTCCCCAGCCCCCTTTTCCCTAAAAAAAAAAAAAAAAAACCTGTCCCACCTCACACCCCCCCTTGTGATTTCTCATTGGATCAAATTACCTATGTGACTGTGTTTGTAATCTTATTTATTATAGTTCTTTCCCACCCTAAACCTGCCTCCCCTCATGGCTTTGCTCAATAAAACACCTCTGAGAAGAGGGGTTGGTGGACACCCATTTTCTAGGGCCTCTTCTGTTCCTCTCAGACAGAAGCGTTTTTTCTCTATATAAATTATTCCTCTTTAAAAAAAAGTGAACCACACACCTGTAATCACAGCTACTTGAGAGCCTGAAACCAGAAGGTCAAGAAAGATGCCCAAAATAAATTTTAAAAGGGTAGGGAGAAAACATTTGCACAGTGTGCACAAGGCCCTGGTTTCAATCCCCAGCATGGAAAGAACAAAACAAAAACAGGCAACATATCTCTCTCTCTCTCTCTCTCTCTCTCTCTCTCTCTCTCTCTCTCAGTAGTACTAGAGACTGAACCCAGAGCCTTCACGCTGAAGTACATCCATAGTTTCTTTTTTTAAAAAGCAGGGTCTTGGGCCGACAGGATAGCTCAATGGACTAAAGCACCTGCTTAGGCAAGCACAAAGAATGCAGTTCTATCCCCAGCACCACATGTCACACCAGCCCCACTTTCAGGGCAGGCTGAGCTGGCCACCGAGACAGGGCATGGTGCTGCACACCTGTAATCCCAGTGCTGGGGAGGCTGAAAACAGGAGGATTACTATGAATCTGAGCTGCATAGTGAGACCCTGTAACAACCAAAAGCATTTAAAAAACAAAAACAAACAAACAAAAAAACCTAGGGTCTTGCTAAGTTGTCCAGAGTAGGCTCAAAGTTTTAGTCTCCTGCTTCAGCTTCCCAGAATCCTGATACTACAAGCTGCTGCTATGCACAGCTTTTGCTCTCGTTACTTTACCTTTTCATTACCTTATTTTACTCTGTGTGTGTGTGTGTGTGTGTGTGTGTGTGTGTGTGTGTGTATGTGTAAAGGGAGAACAGAGTTGCTAGTGATTGAAACCCAGGGCCTTGTGCTTTACCACTTAACTGTTGCTAAGCCCTCCCCACCTCAATAATTTCATTTCCCCCACCTCTCCTCTCCCTGTTTCCTACCTAGACCTGAAGTTTTAGGGTTTTGTGATTTTTGAAGTAAACTGAGGATAGAAGCCCCAGGGTAGAATAAGAAAATGCAAGCAGCCTGGGAACCTTTTCTTTGGGGGGGCAGGGGATCTTTTCCCCAAATTCCTGGGTGCAGTATGTCGGCCAGTCAGGAGACAAAGATAAACTTCCATCTCATTGCAGTCCTGTTTCCAGTGTGTCACACACACCCATGCAATTGCAGGTTAGTGCACAGAGGGCAGTGAGTGAGAAGTATGCGTTCTAGAAGCCTAAGTGGGGCAAGGGTGGAGGGAAAAAAGGTAAAATAAAGAGAGCATACGCCAGGCATGGTGACTCTAGCACATTGGGAAGTTGAGGCAGAAGGATCCCAAGTTCAAGCCCATCCTGAGCAACTCAGAATGTGTCTAGAAGAAGAGAAACAAAAAGTTCTATGCCTAACTCCACTACAAAAGACAATGTTCTCTTCTCCATGGGAGAGTTAGGGGGTGGTTGGAGCATGGAGGCCAAAATGCAAACTAGGAGATCCTTGGCTTTCATTGGATTTGTAAAATCTGTAGCTACAGCAGCTCATGTTGAAACTTGCTACTGGGGGCCTCTTGATTACTTCAAGAAACCATGTTATCAAACAAACTAACAAAAGAACTGCAACAGCCTGAGACCAGGGGCTAAACATCTGCTTCACAATGTTGTCACCACGCAATGAAGCCCTGAAGACGATAGATGGGTCATGGTGGTGAGAGCACAGAACAGTTTCTCCAAGGTCAGAGTCAAGGGCCACAGAGATGGGACAGTGGAGACCAAGAAGCTAGACAGACTACCCAGCTCCACCTTAGATCTGAATATGCCCTTGTACAGTTGGTTGGTGTTTTCTGTTTCCATGGCCCAGGGGGTCTCGTGGCGTGGACAAGCAGTGGCTGATGCTGGAACAGGAAAGGGCTTACTGGGATCTCACTCTCTTCACATATCTTCAGGCTTTTCTGTTTCCTTTTCATCTTTTTGTGTGTCCTATCTACCCTCTGCCATAGCACTGGGGATTGAACTCAGGCCTTAACACTAAACTGCAGCCCCAGCTCATTTTTTCTTTTCTTTTTTTTTTTTCCGGTGCAGTGTCTCACTATACCGCTCGGACTCATAGTGATCCTGCTGATTTGTGCCTCCCTAGTGCTGGGATTATAGGCCTGCACCACCACACCACACCTGGACTCCATCACCAGCTCAGTGCACTTGGGGGCGGGGCCAGCATGGCATGCAGTGCCAAGAATCGAACCCTGGCCCCTGTACTTACCTAAGCAAGGGCTTAGTCTGCTAAGCTATACCACCAAACTTTCCAGCTCACTTTCTATTTTTGATTTGGAGGCAGGGTTGCAATTGCTAAGTTGTCCAGGATGGGCTCAAAGTTACCATCTTCCTGCATCAGCCTCCCAGAGTTCTTGAGATTACAGGTATATGTCATCCTGCCTGGTTCTATTTGGGCTTTCTGGTGACTACAAGGACTAATGTGGGCCATTCACAAGACGGTGGCTCAGAGCAGTTGGAATTCAACCCTAGCTCTCAGCAGAAGTGCCCTGGCAACCAAACAGAAGCTTCCTTGGCTCCAGGACCTCACTCAGAAGTCACACAGTAACACCATGCTCTGTAGGCCAAGTCACCAAGGCACCATAGGGCCTGGGGGACAAGGGCACAGTCCCTGCCTCTCTGTGGGCTGGGGACCCTGCCAGGTGACTGTAGAGCAGAAAGAGGGCCAACAGGTCCCTTGCTAGTATGCGTGTCAGGTGTGTCGGCCTGACAACTATTGTGGGTTTATGGGGTGCCAGGGCCACAAGTAGCCACGTGAGGAGCTGACAGATGACTGAACAGGAAGAGGCATGGATGTACTCCTCCAGAGGCTGGGATTTACCCAAAAGCCAGTCTTCTTCTTTTTTTTTTTAACTAAAAATTAAAAAAACAAAAAAATTCATTCCCTAGGTTCCACTGCAGCTAAAAGTGACCTTGTGACAAAATCCTGGCCCATGAGATGTAAGTGAAAGTTTTTGGATGAGACTTCCAAAGAAGCTTTTTAAAACAGGGGAAATAGCTGGATGTTATGGCACATGCCTGTAACCCCAGTACTCAGGAGGCTGAGGCAGGATCACCCTGAGTCTGAGGCCAACCTGGGCTACATAGTGAGTTTCAAGGCAAGCTTGAACTACATGCCAAGACTCAGTCTCAAATAAATAAATAAATAAATAAATAGACTGATATGGCTTTTTTTTTTAATCTTTCCCTCTCTTTCTCTTTTGTCTCTGACTCTTGACTGGGATGCACATACAATAGTTAGAGCTCCAACAGTCACCTTGCATTTTTATGTTTTATTTTTTATTTTTTATTTTTTTTGCAGGACTGGGGTTCAAACTCACGACCTTGCATTTGCCAGGCAGGCACTTGTGCCATGGAGCTATCTGCCCAGCCCCCACCTTGCATTATTAAATTTGAGAATGAAAACCACAGGGTTAAAGGTGGTGATCAAGTCAGGAGGAGTATAGGTCCCTGCTGTTGTTAGAGAGGCCCTGAACCACCTAGTGCAGGGATTTTTAAGTGGGAGAATAATAAAGCTTTAGCCTAATTTAAGCTAGTATTACTTCCAATCTATTATTTGCAGTAAACTTTAGTACCTTCTTTAGCAAGGTCTTCCTCCCTGATTGTCCATGGGAGCACAGAACCTTTGTCTTGTTTTTGTGTTTTTGTTTTGTTTTGAGACTGTGTCTTGCTATGTTTTGTTTTGTTTTGTTTTTTGATTTTCATTTTAGGGACGAGTCCACAGGGTGTTCAGGGTCTCACTATTAGATCGGACTCGTAGCGACTCACCTGTTTACAGCCTCCCAAGAGCTGCGATTACAGGTGTGTGCCACCATGCTCAGTCTTAACTGCTAGCTCAGCACCCCCGGGGGTGGGCCCAGCACCTGCTTACAGGTGCTTTAATCCAATGAGCTGTTTAGCTGGCCCATTATATGGTTTAGGTTGCCTTGAATTCATGATGTATGTAGCCCAGGCAAGTCTCAAACTCGAGGGGATCCTCCTGCCTCAGCTGTCCTTATGCTGGGATTATAGGCATGTGCCACCAGGCCTGGCTCAACTCTTTCATTTTGCTCATTTTGATTACCTGTAAAGGGACTGAGGAGATAGCTCTGTGGCACAAGTGCCGGCCTGGCAAGTGCAAGGCTATGAGTTCGAACCTCGGTCCCGCAAAAAAAAAAAAAAAATCTCTGGTTTTGCAAAAATAAATTAATAATATAAAGGTAATAATAAAATAAGAGCTGGTGAGATGGCTCAGTGGTCTAAAGCGCCTGCTTAGGAAAGCTCAGCCAACCACAGGGGCCGAGGTTCGAGCCCCAGCACCATGTGCTGTGCCAGCCCCACCCCCAGGACAGGCTGAGCCAGCCACAATATAAAAAAAAAAAGAAGAATCTGGCACAGAAGCAGTAACTCAGTAAGGGCTGGTGGTGTAGCTCAGTGGCTGAGCACTTGCCCACTTGCCCAGCATACATAAGACCCTGGGTTCAATCCTCAAGTGTTGTAAAATAAACAAGTATTTGTTGAGTGGACGCCAGAATTTTGAAATGTAACTGGTTCACGGAATTGTCTGAAGTGGTAAGGTACCAGAGGAAAATAGCACGCATCAACCACCGCTTTCAGTCCTGCTTTGGCCACAACCAGCTCCATCTTGCAGTATATTTCTTAAGCAGAATCATGGTTTTCTGGTCATTTTCACAGGCTGCAAGCCTTTTTTTTTTCAGTACTGGGAATCCAATTCATGTCCTTAACTCATGCTAGGCAAATGCTCTACCACTGAGCCACATTCCTGCCGCACACTGCAAGGCTTATATAGCACCTTGAGCTTCTGCTCCTCTTCCTGCTCTGTGGGGACCCTTTTGGGCAGGGTCCCACTAGATGGTGTCTCTTGTTCCCCAGGGTTCTCCTGTACTTATGACCCTACCAGCTGGAAATGCAGGCCAGGGCTCAGGGCTCCCCTCCCAGATCGTTGCCCAGCCAATCTTCTGCATAGCCAGGTTGTCACTGGACACTAAAGGTTCACTTCCTTGTAGCCAGGAAGCTCCTGCCAAATTTTCCCAGAACCCCTCGCTGTTGCACTCGTACTCTCTACCAACACTGGGACAAAAGTTCTGCCACCCAGGAGGCATCCAGCCAGTGAGCGAAATATCCTGCTTCTTACAGTTGTCCCTGTTTTGGTGGCCTTTCACCTAGATGTGGGTTCACTTCCCTCTCCAAGAATGAGTGAGGGGGCCAGCCTCATAGCTCAGTGAATTAAAGTGCCTGCTTAGGCACACTCAGGGACTGAGGTTTGATCTCCAGCATGCCGTACCGGCCCACCGAGCCAGCAGCTAAGACTGGGCACGGTGGTGTGGCCTGTAATTCCAGCACTTGGAAAGCTGAAACAGGAGGATCACTACGAGTCCAATCTGTGTAGTGAGACCCAGTAGACCCTGTACTAAATACATTAAAAAAAAAAATGAGAGGGAGGGAAAATAGTGAAGACCTCCAGAACAAGACATTCTTTTCTCTGTGACTTTCTTCACTTCGTGTCAAATCCCTTTCCCCCCCCCATGAGTAAGACATCCTGTCCATTTTATTGCCTATTTCTACTTTATTTATAACAGTTCAGACAAGAACTTTTATCTAGAGAAAGACAATATAATAGAAGACTAAAAAACAGCCTCCTATTAAAAAACTAGGAGGCTGGAAAAACACTATAATAAACAGCGCAAGGCAGAGACCAGCCAAGACTGCCAGGCTTGTGTAAACATGGTGTGAAGTTTATTGTGCCTGGATGCAGGCAGACGAAAGGCAAAAAAGACTGTCTGTGAGGGACAAGGACAAGTGTGCCCCTTTTATAGAGAGAAAGCAGGGGACATTAGGTGGGAAGAATTTAATAAACATCTGTGGTCAAAGTTCTCTGGCAGTCTTGCACTTAACTGGGCAAAGTTCTTGAAGTGTCCTGGTGTAAATCTCCAGGTGTGTCCAGATGTCCTGGGACCTGCAAGATTCCTTGTCCGATCGATCGATCTATCTGTCTGTCTATCTTTCTTTCTTTCTTCTCTTTCTTTCTTTTTTGTACTGGGGATCAAACTCAGGACCTTGTGCTTATGCCACTGAGCTCTCTCTCCAGCCCCCTTGTCCAATCTTATCTTTTGTCCTGCCTTGTCTTGTGTCTATGGATGACACCCTTGGTGCTGAACTGAGTTCCCTGCTGAGAATAGCACCTGTGCTGGCTCACAAGTTTGAGCCTGAGAGAGTTGGGTCTGATTCAATTGCTATACATAATTTTTTTTTTTGGCTATACATACTTTTAAATATAAATAAATATATATATATATATATATATATATATATATATATATATATATATATATTTTAAAGTAGCACCTGTCTAATAACATTTGGAATTGAAATTTTCTTTTATCACAGACCAGTTTAACAAAACACTTCATAGTCAGGCCATAAAATCATTAATTTCAAAGTCCCAAGTCATAGAGCACATAGCTAACGTAGGTTTTAAAGTACTGTGCAAATGAACTGGATTGAAGTAAACAGTATGAAATATTGTAAGTACTGAATATGGGTGATAATAGACTGAGATAAAACTGATAAAAATCAGAATAACCCTGTAGTGTTATTTCAGTACTAAAGGCATATATGAGTGTGCTGGGGGGAGGGGGGGAATGTAGCTCTAGCAGTGGCACCAGAGGTGCTTTCTTCAGCTAAATTTGAGGAGCCCTCCATTCCTCAAAGCTCCCTGTCCTGACACAAAAACTGCACACTTGGTCTTCAGATGGGCATGGTGCCCTGTGAGATGATTCTGCTGGCTCTGAGGATGTGGGCTTGCAATCCTGAGGCAGTGCCACAGGGACACCTGCAGAGTACAAAGGCAGTGAACAGCACAGTGTCACAGTCCGTGAACTGATAGTATAATCACTGGGGCAAACAGCAGGTGATCACTGAGGGAGAAGTCCAGGCTGCATGCTCCCTGGGGAATAGCTAGCTTCTTTATCTGCCAATAGCTAGCTTCTCTGTCTGCCACAAGAGTGACATGTGGCATCATCTGACCTAAGGTAGTCATCTCTGCTGCAGGAGTACTGGACACTATTAATGCTAGACTCCTGTGTCCCCAAGGCCTGCACACACTGGCCAAGTGCACATCCCACACCATGGCCTTCTTGTCATATCACTGGACATGAAGGTGTTCCCAGTTCCCAGGGATGCCATGGAAGGCTCACAGCGGCCACCCACTCCCAGTCCTGCTGTGCATGTTCAGTCCACACTGGCCATCAGGATCCACATGTCAGAGTGGCTGAAGTTGCAGGCCACTAGGAAGGTGGCATGCATTTCAAGACCTCCAGCAACCATATTTCATTTCTTGTCAAATATCAGTAGACAAAATACTTGTTGCCAAACCCACCCAAGTAATGGCACATCCCAAAACAGGGTATGAGTGACTCACTGGTAGTGAAAGAATCTCAATCATCTTCTTGTCCAGAAGAAGCTCACAGCTATTGTGTCCTTGCACAAGTCCATGCACAAGACTTTGATGCTATGGCATGTGAGTGTCCTCTTAGTCTTTATGACCAACTGGTCCAGGACTCCACCTGCTGTCTCCTAGTACAACTCCAAGTCATAGTGATAGGAAACACTCAGTGGGTGGGCAGGGAGCCATGGGACTCCAGTGACCCCAGCGCTAGGGGTCCCCTTCCTCATCTTATGAAAATATGTTACCCAGGATAACTTCAAACTCCTGGACTCAATCAAGCCTTGGCCTTCAAAGTAGAACTATATGGATGCATTATCTATCCTTTGTGAAGTTTTTAATCATATATAAACTAAAGATGACAAAGGCCATGATTATTATCTGACCACAGTGCAATGAAACTGGAAATGACAAGAGAAATCACAAGAACCCCAGAAATATATGGAAATTAAACATCACCCTTCTCAGCAACCAGTGGGTTACAGATAAAATTAAACAATATTTACAATTTAATGAAAATTCAAACACAACCTACCGGATTTTATGGAATGCAATGAAAGCAGTTCTTAGAAGGAAATTTACAGCTCTGAACTCACAAATTAAGAAAACAGAATGGGAACAAATAAATACTCTTATGCAGCACCTAAACCAACTAGAGCAGGAAGAGCAAACAAAACCCAAAGCCCAAAGACAGGAGGAAATTATAAAGATTAGAGCCAAAATTAATTCAATCAAAACGAAGAAAACAATACAAAGAATTAATGAATTAAAAAGCTGGTTCTTTGAAAGATTAAGTAAAATTGATAAGTCCCTAGCTAACCTCATCAAAAAGAGGAAAGAACTCAAATTCAAGCAATAAGGAATGAAAAGGGTGAAATTACTACAGACCCAGAAGAGATTCAGAGGATCATTAATAGCTACTTTGGGAATCTTTACGCACACAGAATTGAAGACATAGATGAAATGGACAGATTCCTAGAAAGGTACAAACTACCAAAACTAAATCAAGAAGATACAAGAACTCCCAATAACCCAATAACAGCCAATGAAATACAAAATGTAATAAAAAGTCTACCGACAAAGAAAAGTCCAGGTCCTGATGGATTCACTACTGAATTCTACAAGAAATTTATGGGGCGGGGGAGATAGCTGAGTAGAATAAGTGCTTGCCTGGCAAGCATAGGGTCCTGAGT
>PVKN010001133.1:0-56685 GCA_004027915.1 Capromys pilorides | reverse complement strand
GAGGGAGGGACGGGGAGGGAGAGGTCTCTGTTACTTGGCATCTGCCTGAGGTTTCTTGAAAGGTCTGAGGCCACAACTTCAAAGCCTCAGCCCGCTGCCAGGGCCACGGCTGCACACTGAGGTCAGGAAAAGCTGCTGTCTGGAAGCTTTTGGGATCTCTGTAGGACACTGCTGGAACGCAAGGTAGCGTCTGACTGGGGGTGGGGAGGGGAGTCCCGCCAAGCTTGCCACGTGTGGTCTAAGCCACAAGCCTGGGTGCTCAGGCCAGCTGGATGCCCAGGCCAGCAGCATGGTACAGGGAGCAGGAGAGGGCGGGCTGGGCAGGAAAGTGCCCAGGTCCTGTGGGCTCCGAGTTCTGAACCAGTTCACTCTGACAACCCGAGCCCTGCGCTCCCTGCATGCTGGGCGTCTCATCTGCTGCAGGAAGTGGGGATTTCAGCTCCAAAGCCCTTCTCTGCCGCAGCAGGGGGGACGGGGTGTGCGGCCCAGCAATCTGGCAGGGATGCTGCCCACAGGGTGGGTGAGCGATGGGTTTCAGGGTGCTGGGCCCCCTTGGAGGTCATAATGACAACGGAAGCCCTGTGCTCCTTCTGCCCCTTTCCCTGCCCCCCTTCTTGCCACTCTTTCAGCCCCTGCATGTACAGGAGCGCCCGCCTGCTGTCTTGCTTGCAGGCACAGATGCTCCTGGCTGAGTAGCTTTTTGAGAACAAGGTCAGAGCCAGGTCACCTCGAGAGGTCCCTGCCCTTGGCATCTGTTCTACCTTCAGCTGCCGTCTGGGACAGCACATAGCAAGAGCTGTCTATGAGCCGAACACGCTTCCCTTCAGAATGGCCGACCACTGACCAGAGACTCTTTTTTTTTTTTTTGCCCTGAGATGTGTTTTGTTTTCATTCAACGTACAAATAATTTTCTATAATATCCCAGGGCCAACCGGAGAACTTGGCAGTCCGACGGTGGGGTGCCCTCAGAGACCCATGGGCCAGTGGCATCAGCATGGAATGCCCTGGTTCCCGGTGCAGCTTGTGGCTCGTGTCCATCTTGCAGTGGCTCTTCCTCCACACATCATGATGGGGGGGGGGTCTCAGAGATGACGGGTGCGGGGCATCCTCTGGGTTCTTAGGAAATCTCACTCCGCTTTTCCCGCTCAGTGGTGTCTTTGGTCAGCAGGGTGTTCTTCTCCTGCGTCTCCGTCTTCTTCGGCTTGGCCGTATCAAAGCTGGTGATTTCCCCCATGTCTGGTTTGTCTGCCATTTTCTTAAAACAATCCGAAGTGTCTCGCTCCGAGCCCGAGCTCCCGGGGCTCCCACTTGTGTTGCTGCAGCAAGAGGCCTCACCAGGGACTCTTAAAAGCTCCGGACGATCTGTGATGAGCAAGAGGCAGTTCCCAATGGCAAAGCGACAGCACATGAGTGAGTGAGAAGGGACGCTCACGTGTGGCCCGGCAAGGCCACCAGCTGTGGACTGCAGCAGAAATCCAGCGGTCTCACTGGAGGAGCTCTGCAGTTCAGTGCAGCCCAGAGATAACAGAAACCTAAACGTGCATGATTGCATGTGAACCTAACACTTCTGTTTTGTCAAAACCTGCAAGTGTGCAAGATGGGAAGGCCAACCTGACCAAGCTAAAGCCTCTGGGTTCTCACCTGTGGTCACTAAGCAGCACAGCATTGCAAGACCAGATTCACCCTGGGACAGAGGCGACCAGATGTAAACTTACGGAGTGGCGCGTAGAACAGTAGTGCGTGCCCACAGGGGCCTCGGTACGGCAGGTTGGACAGGTTCTCACTATATCAGCTCGAAATCTAGAGCCTTGGACAGAAACTTTAGTAGCCTTCAGCAGCCAGACAGGGAAGTGCACATCTTGGGGAGACTTGACCAATGAGAGCCCGGCCTGGGGAAGGCACGCGGCAGGCACCTGCGGCTGCAGGGAGGAGGCTGGCAGGGTGCTGGCAGAGCCACCACCAGGCCTGGCACTGAAGTCTCCTGAGCCTGCAGCATTGAAACTGTGGCTGAACTCAGTCACAGTGGCACTGGTTTTGTGCGGAGCAGCAGGGGGCTGGGGATTCTGGGAACACTCTGCCTTCTTCCAACATTGACCATCAAGAAGCAGAGGGGGGCCTGCGTCGGGAGCCATCTCTGAGGAGCTCTCCTGCTCCTGATGGGAGGACAACGATCTCACTCTGCAGACCTCACCAGGGAGCCACAGGCACCAAGCTCAGGGATGCAGCAGCAGCAGCCATGGCCCCAGAGACAACGCCGGGAGGAAAGGCAGAGGGTGCAGAGGCCGGGCTCCAGGAAGCACAGGCCGCTCGGTGTCCCCTGAGGATGCTGCAGGTCAGGTCCTCCACTCATGGCCCCATGCACTCTGTGTGACCAGCAGGTTACCACTCCCGTCAGTTTGCTGCTGCCTGCTCTGCTGGTATCTCGAGCAGTATTCTATGTGACAGGTGGGCTGAAGGACAAGGGCTAGGACAGTCTGTCCAGATTTCAGGTCCTCTGCACTGGTGGCCGACAGAGGTGGCCACTGTCTTGGCCCAGCAGCTCCTATGGTCTCTTCCTAGCCAGCGAGTTCTGGGTCTGTGAGCACAGGGAAGGAACAGCGTGGCGGCTGAAGAGGTGCAGGCAGACCTGGAGGTGCGTGCGACTTCACAGAGCTCCTCACCCTGCAGCTACGCAGTTGTCATTGAGGCCAGGATGGCCCATGACGGAGTCTTCTCCCTGCACTCTGGAGTGGGAGCCACCTCCCGGATCGGCCTTTTACGCTTGCACATCGCAGGCCATGCTACAACCAAGCTTCCTGCTCTGTGGGCTTAGAGCCAGGTTAGGAGTTCGCCTTGCCACACTATAGGACACGGGACGCGTGCTCAGTGGTGCAGGCCACACCTGTTCCGGGCCCAGGGTGGGTCTATGCGGAAGCCCGGGATCAC
This sequence comes from Capromys pilorides, assembly GCA_004027915.1. Lineage (NCBI taxonomy): Eukaryota > Metazoa > Chordata > Mammalia > Rodentia > Capromyidae > Capromys > Capromys pilorides. The sequence continues at coordinate 53,760 of PVKN010001133.1, read as the reverse complement.
TAGCCGGGTCCCTCCCCTGGCCCTGTCGGCTCTTTCCTCTAGGGGCTGCTCTAACAGAAGCCAAGTCCAGAATAATCCACCGGACAAGGCTCCTGTCCACTGGTGTTTCCAGGGCAAGCACTGCACAGCCTTGGGGCAGGCACTGTGACAGGGCCCCGGGCAGGCCCAGCTGGGAGTGGAAGGTCGCGCCGAGCTCTGCCTGAAGCCTGACTCATGGACACCACCAGGCTTCAGGCACCAGGCCAAGCCAGGAAGCCATTCCTAGAAATGTCTTTTCCAAGAAAAGCGCTGCCTTGGTGCAGAGCTGTGCTGAGCGTGTGGGGGTTATTTCCAGGGAAGCCGGTGACATAAGCCCAAGCTCTGGTCAGTAGATGCCCTCCTCCACAGTGGGAAATACCCACGGCTCGGGTTCTGCTATTGCTCAACTCCAGTTTGAAGCAGAAGCACAAGCTGAGAGCCCTGGCCACCGCAAGCTGTTTCAATGGACACCAGTTCCCGTTCTCGCTCTTGGGGGCTGGCAGCTAACCTTGGCTTCCGTGCCGCACACACCAGGAGTTCTGCCTGCAGAGCAGAGCTCATCGCAGGATGCACCCCTGGGCGCCTTTACCTTATGTGGCACCTGTGCGTTACACCCTGCGGGGCGGGGGGCAGCCACGAGAGGTGTCTTCTTATGAGTTCTGCAGGTGGCTTGGTGGTGCCCACTGCCCCCCGCCCCAGTGACCACAGCCCCAAGCACTGGTGAGAGCTTGGCCCCTTGACCTGCTGAGGGTCCAAGGAATAATGGTGGGAGACGCTGCCAGCCACACCACACCGCGTTCTCCAGACTGCACAAGTCTCTCTTGCTCGGGACTGTGGCATCTGGAGGCCGGACGCTTCCTGCAGTATCTGAGACTGTCCTGTTCCACTCAGCGGGCCTCTGCGTAGGAGGGGAGCCAGGGGCCTGGCCACCTGGAAGGGGGGTGGTCATGCCTGCGAGCCACTGCTGCTGAAGGAGGACACAGGATGCTCCCCTCCCTGTAATGGAGCAGCCGTGTGCGTGTGTGTGTGTGTGCGTGTGTATACAAGCACATGTGTGTGTGGACTGGGGTGGATAAAAGGAAGCAAAAGGAGAAAAACTCAGGAACAGAAAGCATCCTTAGCTTGGTTCTTAGAAGGACGTGTTTTAGAAGCTAATGGGTTAGGTGCGCTACTGGAGTCCAGGCTTTGGAAGTGTTAGGTGCAAGCTGCTGCCTCCTGAGGCAGAGCTGGTCTGGACCCCACACCCCGCCACATCTGCCTTCCCTCTGGGGCTCCACAGGCAAAGCCCTGTTGCAGCTCTGCCGAGGAAGGCCCTCCATCCTACCGATAGGTGGGGCGTCGGACACATGGAACAGCCTCTCATCTGTACTGTAAGTGCCTGGCTTGTCGGTGTCATGCTCTGTCAATGTTTGAAAACTGGGGAGCTGGGGGTGTGGCTCAACGGCAGAACACGTGTGGGGCATCCACAGGCCCTGGGTCTAATCCCAACACTACAGGCATGAGGAGTGCATACACCATAGTTCTCATCTGGCCAAATAAAATTATTGTTATTATTTTCTTGGGTACCAAGGACTGACCTCAGGACCCTGTGCTTGCCAGGCAGGCATGTATGGCTACTGAGCTATCTCCCTGGCTCTAAATGAAATTATGTTAAAAGCAAGTTAACAACACAAACACAAACATTACCAAAACACCTACCATCTACTACAGCATCACTGCAGAAGAGAAAACATTTCAACAGCAAAGCAACACGAACACAATCTAAGAATAAAAGACAAAGCCGTAGGGATTGTGGTTCCACTTTTTCCTGAGTCCTCGTCTTCTCCTGCAGAGCTGAGGAACCACCTGGAAGCGGGGCCGCAGCACTCTGAGGCCCACCCAGCTCTGCATTTCCTCAACTGCTCTTCAGGAAATAAAGCCAAGCAAAAGGTAGGTAGAAAAACCAAGGTGTGTGGGGGTTGGAAGTGTAGATGGCACAGTTAAAACAAGAACACAAGACGGAGCTGGGGAGGGGGGGGGCGCACAAACAGACCAGGAAGTCTTTGTGTCTTAAACACAGCTCTCTGTATTGCTAATGCTTCTCCTTTCCACAAAAACCTCAAGAAATTGAGAGACCTGCTTAGCTCTCAACCACTGAAGGTCATAAAGCATTATGATGCAAAGCTGCGGCTCCCAGCCTGGCAAAGGCCAGCTCCTTGGGCTGACAGAGAAGCAGCCCAGGGATGGGAGCTGACTTAGAGATGTCGAGCATGAACACTGCTTCATATATGCTGCAGTAGGAACAGACACAGCTAATGTGTGCCCAGCCACTCACTTTCAAAGAAACTAACACTTCCTACTTGAGACATAAAATGTAACTGTATTTTTGGAAATGCTTAGTGCTCATAAAAAAAAATACTTTCACTTATCTCATTTAATACTACAAAAACTTGGTGAGCACGCATTGTGGAGATGAGAGAAGTGAGATTAAAAGGAGTTGTTTAGGGAAACCCAGAAAGAAAGCACAAGAAAATAGAAAATAACTATTTCTAACAACTTTACTTGCCAGCCCCTTGACCCTGGCCGCACAGAGAATATGCCCTGGATGCATGCCTAGGGCTCTCCTAGCGACAGCACCACGAAGCTCTGTGGGGTTCACAGACACTGAGAACTTGAACTTTAAAATTTCACAGCTGGGCAGGGCTGGTGGTTGGGGGAATTGAGCTGAAATTTTATGTTATCTCAAACCTGCTGTCTGCACCTGAGCTCCTGGAAGATGAGAAGGGAGATCCTCGAGGGCTAAGGCTGACGAGCAAGCCGACTGCTCTGGGGTCCCAGCAGCTGATGGCCACGGGCACCTCCTACCAGGCAGAACTGGCCAGGTGTGGGACACAGAATGCTAAACAACACTCAAAGTTGGAAGTCACTTTAAAAATGGAACCTAAATTTAAAATAGTGAGCAATGCCATTTTCTAGAATTTACTTAGTCTCCAAGGGGAGGGATTCTTAGGCACCGGATGTCCAATGTGGCAGACTGCAAGCTATTTCTAATTGGCTGGGCTATTCAGAGCATGCCTTGCGAGGACCGGCGTGACCCTCTGGCTTGCGCTGGGCACACCATGAAGAACACGTCATGTGACCATGCATGTGAACTCCACAGAAAGTGGAGGTCAGCAGTAACGTTCGGTGAGCAATGGATGCAGGATGCCGTAGGTGCGCCAGGCCACAGAGCACCAGGCCTTCTGCCTGCCATCTTCAGCTTCGTCACTCAGAGGTGCACGAGCTCACTCACTGTAGCTTGAGTGTGTCCTCCAAGGGTCATATGCTGGAGCCCTAACTCTCCAGACAGCAGTGTGGCAGGCGAGGCCTGGGGCTGCGCCTGGTCACAGGGTCTCCCAGAGGGCCAGCTGCCCGGGGTGGCTGTCTTGTCTTCAGCATAAGCTCCCGTGCCTCTCCCCTTCCCATCATGTTAGGAAGCAGCACAACAGCCACCTAGGCTGTGTAGTCCAATCGGACTTCAGGCTGCAGGACTATGACCCCAAACGAACCTTCCTCCTGAACAAATAAGGAGCCTCAGAATTCTGTTGGAGCAGCAGGAAAACCACTGCAGTGTTCGCCACTCCCAAGCAAGCTGTGCTTCCTGCCAGAGTCCTACAGCAGGGCGAGTGCTGGGCTGCCTCCTGCCCATCCAAAGCACCCTCGGCACTCCAGACTCCACCCCACCATCTCCATATAGCTTCCATACAGCCAGAAGTATTTAGTGGCATGGCCACTTGAGGGCCAAAATCCCTCCCTGTGCATAAACCTTGTTGTTATCACAGCATCAGCACCGGAAGTCTCCCAGGAGAATCCCAGTGATCTGAGCGTGGCTCCCAGTTGTAGCGGGTCCACCTCTCTCGAGTTCCAAGTCAGGTCCTTGGCCTCCTTTTCCAGAAGTTTTACTGTTGTAGATTACACCGGAAGGGCAGTGTGATCTCAGTCTCCTCACAGCAGCCGAAAATCGGCTGCAGCCCTGCTACCTGAGCCTCACGTGCCTGAGGTCCCACTGGATGCAAAGAAGGTCACGAGGACATACAGCGCTGCACTGGCCCTCCACACATCAGGACGAGGAGAGTGCTGGTCTCACTTCTCGGGGAGTCCTCCAGCCCTGGTGACTGGGCTGACCCACAAGAGCCTACCACTCACACAAGCGGTGTGACATGCTCTGGCTCCCCTGCCCTCGCACACCTTCCAAGCGACAGGGTGCGTGACTGGTGCTCTCGGGACAGGTCGATTCCCTCTGAGTAGAAACAGGCTCATGTTTTCTGAAGCTCCTGTGATTATGGAGCACGCGTTCACACATGTGTGTTGGCCCTGCCTCCCCAAGTCCGGCAGGCGGGTGTTTTTCAGATAAAAGAACACACAGTTAAAATAACTTGCCCGACGCAGATGGCATGGGTTTGTGTTAGACTTCGTGACACCTCAGCATAACGCACATTCATCTGCTGGACACAATGGCTCAACCCTTAGACAACTGTCATGGCCATCGGTGCCAGCATGCAGGTCCCTGCAGAGTGCACATCAGGAGCAGCTCCAGGGGGAGTGCAGCCTGCCCAGCACGGGCGACAGTGCCATCTTCCTATGGAAGCAAACTGCCCGCTGGATACTGACAAGTTCAGCAGCAATGGGCCATCTTGGTGGAAATCAGAACAAAGCAACCGTTCTAAAATTAGCAATCAAAACAAGGGCAGAAGATTGCGCTGGGCTTCAGAGAAAAGCAGTGGCTCACTTCCTTCCGTATAAACCATGGCCTTCCAACCACTTCTGTTTCTTGACACAGGCAGTAACCAGGGAAGTTCTCCAAGGCTGCCCCTCCTGCAGCCCTGCACCTCCTGTGCCTTCCCGGTGAAGTTCTTCCTCCTCACCCTCCATCCGCAAGGTCCTTCGCCTCATTTGGGACCAAGGGTCAGTGTAGAAGCACGGCCTGGTGTAGGACCTGCTTGCCTTGCCTGCCCCTGCCCCTGTTCCTTCTAACTCCTCAGCCTCAGATCTCCCCACCCTGGCATCCAACTCTGGTCTTATTTCTGTTTCACAGGTAGATCTTGCAAAGAGACAGCATAGTTTATGACTGCCTGGCTTTTCCGCTAGTGAAACCTCAGGGCTGGCTGATGTTCCAGAGTCCAGCGACATCTGGAGTGGCCGATCCCTCGGGACGGGAGGCCCAACTGTGAGGCCTGCACTCACTCCAGATATGTGTGACTGGTGCGCACCATGCCCGAGCTCCGAAGGAGGAATGCCGACACACCTGAGGACATCCCAACTCCCCAGCCTGCCAGAGCGTGTAATTCCCCTGTGACTCGAGGCCAGCTGTGCTTCTGACCCCCTACACACAGTACAAGACAGTCTGGGCTGGGCTGGGGGCACAGAGGGCCAAGCACTTTCCTTCTGCACCCAGCCTTTCAGTCTGCAAGAAATGTTCTGCATCCTTCATTTAATGTATAGTACAGAGTTTATAGGATCTCACTACACAGATCGGACTCATAGTGATCCTCCTGTCTTCAGCTTCCCAAGTGCTGGGATTATAGGCGTGCGCCACCATGCCTCGTATCAAATGCTATTTCAGGGTGCCCTGAGGTGGGGCACACAGCACACTGGGGATCGAACCCTGGTCCCTGCATCTGCCTAGGCAGGTGCTTTAATCTGCTGAGCTATCTGGCTGGCCCTTCCATCACTCTTCATAAGATTGCCACAAAAGGGCTGGAACTGAACTTCTCTCTACAGGTACAGAGTCTTCAGATATTTAATCAGCTGTGTGGAAGCATGGGCTGAACTTCTGAAACCCAGAAAGCTCAAATCGCTCCACTCAGACTGGCCTGGGGGCAGGCGTGCACTCAAGGGCCACCCGCTGCACGCGGCCATGGTGCATGAAGAGCAGCTGCAGGCCACAAGATGCACTGTCCATGCAAAAAGCATGGCAGGGTCCCTGGATAGCAAGGACGAGCCTGCGGGAGGTCTGGTTTCTGGTGTCCCCCGCGCAAAGCACAGCCTTGCTCTGCAGCTCCCATCTGTCATGGAGCAAGGGAGAGGACAGGAAAAGGACCAGCCTCTGCAGCTCGGCCCTGTGGGCACACACAGGTGTCCCTGTGCCTGGGCCATGGATGCGCAGGGCTGCCAGGGCCCGGGCTCTCACACTCCTCCCCTCCGTCAGCTCTAACCCTGCATTCACTGTACAATCTGGACCCAAGACCGAAAGGCAACTTACAGGTTTTGAGACGGCGAATCCGCAGCTGGAATGCACAGGTATTTAACTCCCTGTGGGATGACAAAAGCACACATAAATAAAAACAAAGGGATGATCCTTAGTGGAGAAATGCATTTAAAGGGAACTATTTACTTGGGTCATAACTAAAAAGAAATAAAAAGGAGAAGTTTTTCATTCATCTTTTGTTGCCAGGAAACTGAGGAAAAACTCTTTAGCTAGAGTTCCTGGTTCTGTCTGCGTCAGCGCACACGCCGTGAAGCACAGCTGGGAGGTCCAGACACAGCCCAGAGGCACGGCACGAGGAGAAGGTCGCGTGCTTCTGCCCAGGTGCACACAGACTCCAAAGCCACCACCTCAGGTGCTTCTGCATGTACCGCCATATTTGATTCATTTCACTTGGGACCCTGAATAGCCAGAGGGAAGCACCACGAACATCTTAGGAAATAAGCTGCCCACGACGTAGGGGGCACCTCTGCAGGCTCACGCCCCGTCCCACTCAGCGACTGCTCCACGGGTGCTTCGTGGCCTGCTGAGCTGTGCTGGCTCTTCAGAGCAGTGCAAGTTTGTACGTCAAGCTAACACGTCTTTAAAAAGTATAGCTGATGCCTGCAAGCAGGCACAAGGGCCAGGGGTTCGATCCCCAGGCCTGCCATGTGCTCGCCCCCTCCTCCATGCACTGACGTGGTAGCTGAGACTGGGCGTGGTGGCATGTGCGCCTGTAATCCCAGCTCTTGGGAGGCTATAAACAGGCAGATCACCATGAGTCCGGTCTAGCAGTGAGACCCTGAACACCCTTCCACAAAACACAACATAAACAAATAAGTAAAAATAAAAAGAATAGCCGAATCTGAACAAAAATGAACTTTTCCTAGACCTCTATAAAAACCTAAAAAAAAAAAAAAAATGCCTTGAGATTTTGAAGACTGGTTTGCTTCTCTATCAGAGAGACTGACACTAAAGATCAAAAGGTCTTCAATGTCAAAGAAAATAAAAAATATAAAAATTTCAGTGACACTTGCAAGCAGATATGGTTTTACAAGGAATTAAATGGACCACTGTAAAATTCTTCCCCTTGCGATTATCTAATTCCATAAAATCTTATCACAGTGTCACAGAAAACAGGGGAGAAACACCAGAAACTAGAAAAGTAGCAAATGACACAGTACATAAAGAGCAGGTACGTAGAATGATAAACACATAACTGGTCTTCTGGAACTGTCTGAAAGCTCCCTCAGCCTCCTCTGCTGTTCACTGCTGTGAGCCTTTCGGTGCCAGGCCTGTCTGTGCGTAGTCTCGGTGGGAGGGGGCGTCTGGTCCACCTTGACAGCCGCTCCCAGCACGACTCGAGTCCCCTGCCCCGCACAATGGGCGCCCCGCTGCCCAGCCTGCGTGGCTGCCAGGGTGAGGCACACTCAGGAGCGGCCTCCTCATCTGCACACTCAGGAGACATCTGAACACGACTGGGCCAACCAAGGCGAGGGTGGCAGCCTGCGCCTCACTGCCACCAGCTCCCAGGCTGCTGTCAGGAGATCGAGCCGCGCCTGCAGCTTCAGCTCAGACAGCGCGGCTCCGAGCTTCTGGGAAAGCCATCAGCTTTCAACCAGTTCCTAATAAACCCCTCCAGCTAAACCCCTGCTCAGAGCGGAATCCCAGCGATGTGCCGCCCTTTTTCACATGTCGGAAAGGCCAGAAGCGAGGCCATGCTGCCCTCTCCCTGCAGAGCTGCGATGTATGTATTTTCCCAGTTCTATTCTTCCGTTCACCTTCTGTCTCCCACCCACCTCCTGCTGTCTCTGTCCTTATTTTTCCTGTGCTTTGCTGGGAGTGTGGAACAAGGGTGCGAAATTCTAAAGTTGCTCTGGACCCAGAGAAGCAGCATGCTGTGACTTGCAGCCAGGACAACTGGAGAGGAAATGCTACTATAAAGAAAGAAAACCGTCATTTTGCTCAGGTCCATCGAGGCCAGATGTGCTAGCTGGTTCGGCTGCGCACATTGATCATTTCCGACAGCTGCCATTGAAATGACTCAACCAACTTTTTAAAGTGAGAGTTGACGTTGGATCTGGTCCAGATGCTTGTGAAATTCCTTCCTCCCACACACTTCCTCCCAGCTCCCTCTGACCACGCTTCCAAGGGCCAGGCCAGGAAGATCTGCAAGTATTCCTCCTCCACACTGCTGCTGGCGCGCTGCTGCCGGCAGTCTCAGCAGCTCCCAGCAAGCCCGGCACGAGTGCACCCGAGAGGCAGCAGAGAGCTCTCGCCTGCCCCAGATAGTGCTGGCTGGCCTGCGGGTGGGATCCAAGCCCAGCCCAGGGATCTCCCACGTCCTGGTGCTGGGAGCAGCACAGCAGGGGGCTTAGGCGTCACCATGCAAGGGACATGCTCGGTAACAGTGGTCTCCTTTGCCCACTCTGAGGGACAGTGCTCACAGCCCCTTGCCATCACCTCTACAGGCATGCAAATACAGCCATGGAAGGAGTCAAACCGGCCGGAGGCGGTCAGCTGCCTGCCGCCCAAGAACATCTATTTATTTTGGCTTAGTCATTAACAAAGCACCGACTTCTCTGAGGCCACCGCCAACAGAACAGGAGCTGCTCTGAAAAGGCTTCAGATGCCCACATACGCGCAGAGCTCACGGCAGTTGGTTACTAATTCAGAAAGCAGCGCGCAGAGGCCAGGGCCTCCAGACAGCTGGGCGGACTTAAAATTAACCTCGGGCTAAGGACTGCCACTGCGCCAAAACTTGAGCTGAGACACGGAGCTGATTTTTCCTCTCAGAAGATCTCCACAGAGGACTGCTCTCTGGTGTGAGATTTGGAGACCCCAGGCAGAGAAAAGTGATAGGACATGTCTAGCTATATTGAGAAAAGTATAGCCAACTTAGAGGTAGAAAAGGAAGAACTTGTCAACCTCCAGAGCCACCCAAAAACCTCATCAGTAACAAAAACAGCAGCAGTGTTCGCAGTGGGCAGTGCTGGGTGTACGGGATTCACCCCCTCCCTGTACCTCTAGTATTCTGAAAAAGTAGAAAAATGAACCTGGTTGCTTTCTCTCATGAAGTAGAAATCTCACCACATAGGTAAGAAAGCGGCACTGCCCATGATGTTTCAAGGCAGTAGCCTGGTGGAAGCCTGCGGCTGCTGACCTTGGAGCCGTTCGGAGTCTCAAGGCTGCTTTTCCATCTGCAGAGCTTGGGTCCTACTGCACCGAAGTGCAGAACGGAGCGCAGGAGCACACGGGGCTCCTCTGTGCTCTAAGACGCTCTAAGACGGTTCCTCTGAGTGAGGAAAGCGGCAGCTCCCCAGGGAAGAGGTGGCCTCTGCAGAGGACTGGCACATGCCTGGACAGGGGCAGCGACGTGGTGAGGGGGCAGCACGGGGAGAGGCGGGAATGACGAAGGAAAGGCGCCCGCCTCTGCCGAGGCAGCTGGAGACAGAGACGTGCCAAGTACTCACGATGCCACTTAGAAGGAAACTGCCTGGTGAAAGCCAAGAATAAACTCGAAGGAAGGGCGCGTCTTCGACAAAAGCTCTGGGTCAACAGCTTAGTGCTACGTGGTTTCTGCCTTTTTGAGACAGGGTCTCGCTATGCAGCTCAGTGGCCCAGGCTGGTCTCGAACTCTAAGCAATCCTTCTGCCTCAGCCTCCCGAGTGCTGGGATACCAGCACGAGCCACCAGGCACAGCCCAGTGCTCAGGCTTAGAAAGACAGGGCAGGGCTAAGGAGAGTGCAGGAAGCATTCCAGAGGCTCGGTGTGAACCAGAGGTCACAATGGTTCGAGGCCCTGTTCTCTATAGTTCTAATATTTCTCAGTTTTCTGTTTCAACGAGTAACCACCAAAAGTAGGGTTTTAGCCTTTCTTTGGGCCTGAAACTAAAGATTACACTTAAAACGATACACAAACGCAAACTTGGAAAGTAGGGCTGAGAATCTGATTGCAAGACTAGAAAAGAGATCCAACTCTCGCTTGTTTCAAGTGTGATTTCTGAATTTCGCTGTTGCCTTCTTTCTCCGACAGCACAAGTACAAGTTGCAGGAAGAGCCCAGCGGATAAGCTGCTCTGCGAGGGAAGACCCTTGCAGGCCGCCTCTGCCTGCGAGCTCACCGGGGCAGCCATGCCTTGGCACTGTGTCCCGAGGTTCACAGTCCCATGGGCGGAGGCGGAGGACAGGATGTCCTGCAGGGTGGACCACGACAGGGGCGCAGCGGTGAGCACTGCACAGTCTCTTACTGCTGCGTGGGGGCAAAGCAAGCTGTCCTCAGAGGTGGAGGATGGGGTCCTGCTGAGCAGGCCTGGGCGTGTGTGGGGAGGGCGGGGAGCAGGGGACCTTCTCACAGGCTGCAGCCCGTACAACGCAACCTCATGTTCCGAGCCCCTGGTTTAACTCTGCACTCCCAAAGCGTCTTCCTAAGGAGATGCTGGTCTTTGTCACGAGTTTAAGAGATACGGGGAATGCTGAGCTGGCCTCACAACACAACACATGCGCGAGCACACACACAAACACATATGTGCACGCGTGCACACACACACACAGCTCTTTATTCCTACTGATCTGAAACACCTAATAAGTAGTGATGAGAGCAAGAGCTACTGCATCACAATCCTGAAAAACTGATCCTCTGAAAGGAAAAACTGAGAACCGAATTCCAACCTGGACCTGGCTCACCTCATCAGCCCCTGATGACCCCTCTCCTCCTCCCTGCCGCTGTGAGCCTGACCTCGTCTATGCCTTGCATAACCGACCCCGACGGTGCGGGATCTCAAGCTGGTCAGTGTTCCTGGAAGTCTCGGGCCAGGAGCCAGGGGCTGCTGTGAGGCTGACTGCAGATGCACACTCCGGGGCACTGCAGGCCCTGGCGCGCAGGTGACCCTTCGCAAAGGCCTGTAATCCACCGGGAGCGGCGGCTTCCCCGTGTGCGCGTGGAGGTCCAGCCCACTGCCTGGCCCCCACACTGGAGCCATAGCTATCTTTAAGAATTTACATGCCTACTGGGGCCGGGGAGATAGCTCTGTGGCACGAGTGCCTGTCTGGCAAGTGCAAGGTCATGAGTTCAAACCCCGGTCCCAAAAAAAAAAAAGGATTTACATGCCTAAGATTTGTAGAAAATATGCATGTTAAAGAGAAAAAGAAGTCAGCCTTACACCTCAGGGATTACACCCAGGAAAACTTCTCTAGGCAGGGTGGAAGCCAGCACAAAACACACGAACAGATGAGGTCTGGGCATGAGATTCGTGGCCACATCTTTTATTGATATTATAAGCAGAAAACTATAAAGAAGCTTTAGTAGAAAATCGCCCCTGAGGACAGCTGCAGCGGCCTGGGCTCGCTGCACCGCCATGCTGCAAATCTGGATTCTACACCAGAGAGGTGTTGTTGTGAGGCCCCCATCTGCCCTGAAGGTTCTCGCCTGCTAAATTTAGGCAGCACAGCCACAAATAACAACTTCCAAGAACACTGTGGCCCTTGCCTGGCTGGGGAGGGGAGGGAGCCCAGAGTGGAGAGACAAGATTTAGCTTTGTGTTTGATTCTGTGAGGCAGGATGCAAATGCTCAGCCTCCCACACCTGCCAGCCGCTTTCAGGTGACTCAGAAGCCGACAGGCATTTGACTCCACCGGCCAACAGATGAGAACACACACACTTATTTCTGTTCCGGATATTTCTGCGAAGGCTGAAGCAGCCTCGTCAGCACACCGGCTTCCTTGGCCCACGTGGGCAGTGTTGGGAAGGCAGCCCAGAGGCGGCGCAGGAGAGCCGAGGCGGCTTTCTGCTCCGTGGGGGGCTGGCTGACCCACACAGCCGTGACTCAGGAGAGCCAGGACCCGGGCTGCAGCTGCAGAGTGAGGGTTTCTGCGGTGTTGCTTCACGCGGGAAACACTGAACCACCACTCGCAAACACTGGCACGAACGAGAGCTGCTCTTTCACACCACAGATGTCCCCCAGGAGCACATCATTCTGTGGCAACACGTGGCTAGATGGGAGACTCATCTGGTCCTTTCCCTCTACCCTGTCCCTATCCTCACCTCACTTGTACGAAGGTCCCACCCCGTCCCAGCTGTCTCCAGGGGCCCAGCTGCTTCTTAGTCTCCCCAGAACCCGCACCCCCCGCCCTGCACCCCAGGGTCCTGTGGTTCCCCTCCCTGGCCGCCCTTCTCCCAGGGTCCTCGCAGTGCATCCTCTTCAGCATCATCATCAGACTCTCTGGATGGCCCTAATGCTGCCTCTGTTCTGAACACCTCATGGCCCAGCACACAGGTCAGTAGTGCCGTGAAAGGCCAGCACTGGACCCCACATTCCTAGAATGCCAGGGCAGGGTGCCCACCCATCTATCAGTCTTCAGCTCCTCCCTCGCCCTGGTCATCAGCACAAGGTCGCCAGAAGGTGTGTGCGCAGCTAGGTGTGCTGCTGGAACTGTACACTGTGGCTGCCCACCCAGGGTGCCTCGAGCGCACGTGGCGCCCACTGAGTGCAGGTGGCAGGCCTCCTCCACTGCAGGCCTGGCTGTGCGCTTGGCTCCGAACACGCATAGCACCGTGAGCAGCTGATCGAGGCTGAGTGGAGACTCAGGGGCGCCAGCTGTGTCCTTGTATGTGCAGCTACCCAGCCAGCCTTCCCTTCCAGGGCACTGGAGCATCTGTACCTGCCTGGCAGGTGTCAACCAGGGAGTCTCGGGTTCCCTCACACACAGTGCCAGCAGTGCCTCTGTCTACTGGCGAGGCCAGCTCTTTCTGGACAGCACTCCCCTCCCGCTTGCTTCAGGGATGAGGCAAAGCCTGACCTCGACTTTGGCACTGCCATCAGGGCTGGCCAGGCCTCCAAAGGCAGGGCACCAGCCGTGACCTGAAAAGGCATCCCTGATCAGGATGCTGGCGAGCTCAGGACCAGAGAACTGGCTGGGCCAAGGAGGGGTGAGGAGAATAGGTTGTCCCATGACTTGCCACCACAGAGCAGATTTCCTCAGTGCCTGTAAGCGCACACTGGAGACACATGGCACCTCCTTGCCCAGTGCCACCACCTGCATCCATCCATGCAGAGGTGCGGTGGGAGGTGCTTCTACACGGGGAGCTGCCTGGCTATTTTTTTTGGCCTGTGGACACCAGGAGGCCAGGGACACTGGCAGGCCTAGAGGACCTCAGGACGGCCAGCCAAAGCTATCTGGCTGAAGCAGAAGCAGCAGGAGTGGTTTTCATTAGAAAAGGCAGGAAACCTCAATTTAAAGGAACAACAGAGCAAAAATACAGAACAAAACACTGGGAAATGTTACTATGCTTTGCTGCTATGAGAGACAGGTCTTTTCTGCAGGGCTTTAGGCAGATGTGGGGGTTAGTTTGCTGGCCTTTAGAGACCCGGCACTGACTTCCCTATGGGAGCCCGGGCCAGGTGTCCCCACAAGGTGGCCCGTGACACAGGCTGATGCCGTGAGCCTGTCCCACTTCGGCCAGGCTCTGCTTCCTTTCTGAACCATGTAGCTCTAAAGGACCCTGCTGGCTTTGCCCAACAGGTCTCTAAAGCAGGCCTCTGAGCAGAGCTGGGCTCTGCTTCTCTGCCCCTTCCACCTCTAAATCACAAGGCGCCAGCGACAATGCTCAGACGCGGAAGGACTGGCCCGCAGCTGCTGCCCATGGGTCCTCCTGCTGCTCTGGCAGCAGCTGTAGACTCCACCCAAGGAGTGCAGGGCCTCGAGGGTCACCTCGCCTGCCAGTGAGGGCCTCAAGGGTCACCTCATCCCCCTTTCTGGGGATGCCACTGAGCAGTACAGCTCCTATCTGCCCAGCATAAGCGAGGCCTTGCGTTCTGACCTCAGCATTGCAAAAACAGAAAATAAAGACAGAAAAAGGGAAGAAAATCACACATCAAAGGAGAGAGGTCCTGGCTTGGACTTTAGAAGCACCATGCCCTTCCGGCCCCACTGGGCAGCGCAGCCACCACGCCGAGCTCGCACCCCTCCTGTGCTCTCCCCAGCACAGGGCCTGGAGGGCCCACCTCAGGCTGTGTGCCATGCCAGGGCAGGCTCTGGTGCTGCTGCCCAGCGAGGGAGGTGACCTCTTCACATCAGCCTGGGCGCCACACTCGTTCCGAGACACAGCAGGGTGCCCAGCTTGTTCCCCTCTGGGGGGAGTGTGAGGCTGCTGGGACCTAGTTTGTCCCCTCAGCTCACACTGAGCTGATGAAACCAGCGAGGTGCTCTTGCTTCACTCTTAGAATTTTAACTACGGCTGGATCACTTCCCCCGCAGGTGCAGGCGGCCGTGAGTCCACCTGCACTGCCTGCCCGCTGATGCATTATTCAGAGCACCTGAAACAGGAGATTTGTTTAAACCAACTTGGCTACATTTAAATCATCATTTTTTTCTTACAGCTAAAAACAACAATGGTTCTCATGTAGACTTTTAACCCTGCTGTGGCTCTCAGCCAACTGCGCACCTTCACCTTCTCAGCAGAACCTCTGCAGTGCTGGAGGCCCCTCAGGAGAGGCCTGCCCACCCGTGGGGCCCCAGGGGGTTCCTGCCAGGCCGCACGGGTGGGCTTGTTCCATGCTCCTACTGTCACTGAGATGCTCTCCCCAGCAGAGCAGGTCAGAGGTCAGTCACTGCCGGCCACCCTGGCCTCGGAGGAGGTGCAGCCTCGTGGCAAGCAGCAGGAGAGATGAGATCTGCCTGCTTTAGGAGCACCTTGGCAGGTCACCAACCTGGAGCCACAGACAGGCTTCCCCCTGTGGATTGCTCCTTGGGTTGTTCCCATAAGACAAACGCAATCTCCTCCTTTAAACTCCTTCACAAAATCACATTCCTTGTTAAAGTGTGTCACATCTGCTTTTCATGTCACTCAAGGCTCCTCTTCTAGCACCTGAAGCAAACAAAGGCACAGAGCTCTCCTTGGGTTAGGGTCAAGGACCAAGGCGCACAGACTCAGCCTGGGTTGAAACACAGCACAAACCCGGGCCGGGTGCGCGCCAGCCACTGCCCCTGCAGGAGCGCCCGGGCTGCTGCAGATGAGTGGCACTGAGTCACCACACAGCATGACAGAGGAGCCTGCCTCAAGTGGACAGCAGTGACCCATGACAGCCTGCGGTGACAGCGCACACCCAACGCCAGGTGGATCGGGTGACACCAGCCGCTCCTGGTCATACTACCCAGCGTTTTCTCGCAGGATTCAGTCAGCCCCTGTGACTCGGCCACCCAAGTGCACCGAGGAGGTGCCCAGCGCCACCCGCCTCAGCCCGAGCCCCAGCCTGGGTGCGCAGGCCCATCGGGCACAGCATGATGCAGTGTGGCTCCAGTCCCAGCACCGGCCCTGCCCCCACTTGTGTTCAGGACAGTCCCCCCTCATCCTATCTGATGAGCTGACTGCTGTAGTCTGAAGCTGTCTGACGAGAAGCCTACAAATTTATCACAAGTGCAACTTCCTGATGTTCTTCTTTTAAAAATGTCATTTTCTCGTCACCCTTTCTGCTTCTCTTTTGCTTTAACTCTCTTGCGCTGAACAAAGCTGCTGCTACGTGCTTTCGCTTGGCTGGCACGTGCCGGTGCGTTCGGCCTTCAGCCGTGCTGGGCCCCACTGTAGAAGCTTTTCAGATCTGATCTGATTCTTCTTGTTCTAGGAAAAGAATCTCATCCCCAGCGTCCCAGATTAAGCCACCCCATGGCTTACCGGGGCCAACAAGGTTTTCTCAAGGGTTCCTGGGATACTCATTTTCCTGTCTCCCCCACTTCCAAGGTAACATTCTGGAGCTGTCAGGGACCGTGTGAGCCCTGGGCAAGTCTCTGAGAGGCTCGAGCTCAGACTCCAGCTGAAGTCACAAGAGCCCTTCACGTCTGCTCCGGGGCTGCTCCTGGACGGCCACCTGCAGCCTGCCACCTGGGTCTGGGGACACCCGGAGCTCTGAACCCAGAATCCCCCTGCCAGCTCCAGCCGCCTCTCCTTACCCTCACCACCTAGAAACCTCTACTGTCACTTAGGTAACTCGGACTGTCGCTTCTTGGGAGGAACCTTGCTGGCTGCCATATGCTCTGGTGTCTTGGAGGACTCGGCTCCGGTGAGCATGAGTGGCTCTGCTGCTGAAAGATGCGTGCTCCCCTCTCCCTTGCACGGGGTCCGTTCTCATCTCTCTGTTCATTCCCAGTCCCTGAGCCCAGGCCCAGGTTCCGTGAACACTCCGAGTCTGGAGGAGCACTCCCACCCGAGCATGGTCCAGAGAACTGGGGAATGGAACAGCGCGCCCTGGTCCTGTCGCACAGACCTTACTCCCCTGGCAGGGTGCCCTGGGGCCTCTTCCAGCTCTAGGGCTCCTGGGCCCTCCCTGCCACACACCCGGACACTCCCCCTTCCTCTGTCTCTGCAAAACCATACCGGGTCCCTCCCTTTACAGAGCCCACTTGTGTCCCTCAGCCCGGCCTGTGGGATGGGCTGGCAGAGGTCTTGGCATCTGCACCCCAGTCCTGCATGGCCATGCCACCTTGCTGCAGCTGACTGCACACTCAGGCTGCAGGCAGGAGGCCACATGCTGCACGCCTCTCCCAACACTCAGAGATCCCCGACGTCACCCGAGTGTGCTTCCCACGGAGGCTGGAAGGTTCGCTAACCAGACGAACCCGCTCCAAGAACGCAGTGCTGGCGCAGATGTGCTCAGTATCAGATCTTGCGAGGAGTGAGCAAAAGAGGGCTGAGAAGAGGGCTCAGCAGGAAGCAGTGCGGGCGGGGACCCGACGGGAAGACCTAGGGAGAGCAGGAGCACTGGACGGCACCTGGTGGGGACATATCACCGGGTGCCCACGGGAAGCCAGGCCAACGGGAGATGAGGAGGTGAGTGCAGAGCCCTTTCTCTTGGTGGCTCAGGAGTGTCGTTTCCTCCCTGGGAAGTGCAGCACTAGGACCCTGGGCCTCCCAGCTTCCTGGCACCCAGTTCTGCTGGCAGAGCCCAGTTGCCAGCAAGCGGGTGGCAGCAGGCCAGCAGCTGGAAGGCGCTGCTCTCTCAAGCACTCGGCTGCCCACACACAAGGAACTCAGAACTTGATTCTAGAAAGAGCGATTACTAGACAGTTTTCGATACCTACCATAATCATTTCTATTTGAGTCACATCTATTTAAGTCTGGGGTTGGCTTCAAGCAAATTTGCCTTGACACATGAAAGCTGCTGCAAGCCTTTGGTAGAGTAGGTACCACGGATTCTTGGGTGACATCAAAGAGATTTTCCTAGAGAAGTGAAAACAACTGAGGTTTTTCTGGAAACAACAAACAAGCTGAAAAGTATTCCAGGCCAAACAGTGACT
The DNA here is from genome assembly GCA_004027915.1 of Capromys pilorides. Classification (NCBI taxonomy): domain Eukaryota; kingdom Metazoa; phylum Chordata; class Mammalia; order Rodentia; family Capromyidae; genus Capromys; species Capromys pilorides. The sequence goes on along the minus strand of PVKN010001133.1, from coordinate 36,253 downwards.
TGTTCTCAGAGGCTTGGGCTTCAGGAGCAACCTGACAGCATGGCGCTTCTGTGGGGCCATTAGATAGCTGAGTCACCCATGCTGAAGAAACAAGGCCTCGTCCACTGAGGCAATCTGGCTGCCTTGCAAGGGGACTCTGTGGCTGAGGAAAAGGACAGAAACTAACTCTTTGTCCAGCCAGCTAAGCAGAAGAGGGCACACGGATGTCGAAGCAGCCTCCAGCCCCCCTCTTGGGGTGTGTCCTGGTCTCTCTTCTCACTCTGAAGAGTACGATGGCTCCGGCGGAGCGGATAACATTGCCTTGCAGCCACGGGCTCCAAGGACCCAGGGTTCTCATGTCAAGCACCACACACGGACTCAGGGCACACAGTGACGACAAACACAGAATCCTTCTGCTCAACTGGAGCACTCACACACAATCCCGTCACTGTTGCTGACACGGACACAGGCGAGGGCTCCCTTTGCAAGCTGGACAAGTGGTCTCTGTGCTATGATTCTGAGACGTCTTGCACCCCTCAAAGCCATGGAGCCTCAAGTATGGCAGTTCCTCTTTTGAAAGATGATATACTTGCTGAACACGCTGTGCATGTGTGGTCTCCATGTGGGACCGGGCGCCTGATGCCAGCCAGAGGCCACTGAAGGTCTCCTTAGAGGTCAGTCGGAATCGCAGAAGCCACCAGGGCATTCTGGGCTTTAATAGGCCTGTCGCTGACTGTACTGAAACAGTGGTCACAGTGGCTCTATCAGCCCCACGGCCGCCCAGGCCAGCGTTTCTTGACAGGCAAGGAATCAGCCAACAGCGCCCCGAGGGGCTGCACTGGGCAATCAGAACTTCCGACCTCCTGCTGCTTGGGTGCTCATGTCACTCTTGACACTGTGTCACCTCCGCACCTCTGATGAGCAGCCAGGGACAAAGGAGTGTTTCTCCCACTAGACTGGAGCTGAAAACACACCCGCTCTCCACTCCCAGGCAGCTTCCACAGAGGGCCTGGCGCCCTGGAACCAAGCTGCAGGGACCTGTCTCCTCAGGCTGGCCGCTCAGCCCAGGCTCCTGAGGCATCTAGAAAGACTGGGGATACCAGCGTGCAGAAGGTCTCAGAGGATAGATCAGGCCGGCCTTGACCACCCCCACAACTTGCAGATACTATTTTTTAAAAAAGGAGCACGTGACTGGTGGGCACTGAAACACCCCTTTTAAGGGAAGGAGAGCTAGGGCTGAGCTTTGAGGGCTGAGACACGGAGAGGCAGCACCACCTGGTCTCCCACGAGGGCAGCTTTAGAGCACTGGCCTGAGCGCAGACCGGTCACGACTGGGGTTGGGGGTGCGGCTGGATTCCGCCAGTGCCTGCTGTACGCATGCGCGGAAGGTCACTGCGCGGGGACTACGCGGATGAGTGTGCATCTGCGTAGAGAGCGGGACAGAGGAGGGGAAGGGAGCCGCCTTATTAAGCTTCAAGCGCTGCGCAACATTTCTGGTTACCTTACATTTGGAAAGCCCAGGAAATTTCTGACCAAGAGAAATGTGGAGTCACAGGACAGGGGACCAGGGGTTTTGCAGTCCCGGGACTGCTCAGCCATGGCACAGACTCTGGGAAAAAGAACAGGCTGCTCACACATCCCGGCAGTCTCACTGTGGTGACAGCGGAATAAATGGTAAGTGCAGATGTCGGTGCAAACACAGAAATGACAGCGAGTCTCGGAACCAGGCGCAGTGGCCGAGCACAAGACTCATCCAGTTAGATTCTAGGCATGAGCACCTCAAAAAAAAAACCTCTTTAATGTTAGCAAAAATATAAACTAAAATTATGAGGAATACTTTTCCATTAAGAACATCCTATTCTTCAAAACACTCTAACAACTGTAAATATCAAAATTATACTTAAAGTAGCAAATACTCAAGCAGATTACAGCTCAGGAAATCTGCCTGGTACACATATAATACCTTGGTTTGCATGCGTGTATGTAAACTGCCTTTGTTCTCTATAGAATTCTGCAATAGACATCATCTCAAAATTAACATTCTTTGTGTCCGCAGCTGCAAAGCTATGAGAACTCTTTTTAAAGTATTTCTGTTAGTAGTGAAAAATAGTTTTATTTCCTGCAGGTGCTCTGGTTAAATACAGAGAATGAAAATTGAAACAAACTCTGAAATTTTACATCAGAAAGATAGAGTTCTGTTTCTTTTTTCAGGGGAAGGGAGAGACCTTTCATTGCTTAATACTATTGCCTCAGCATCTACAACAGAACCAGGTCTCTGATTTGAAAAATCACCAACTCTGACGGAGGACGTCAACCCCCCTGAACGGAGAGCGAAGGGAAGGCCCCGAGACACCTGCTCCCGTCCCGAGAGCAGGCAGCACTTCTTAGCAAAGGTCAGCAGTTCTCTGAACGAGTCCTTAGCAAGGAAACAGACAAGAGAGGGTTTCTTCCTTTCTTTTCTTTTTTTTCTTTTAATACTCTTGAAGATTACAACGATCAGTCTGGGCTCAGTTTGTATTTGAAATAAGGAAACATGGCAGTGTTTCTCTCTCTAGTATGCTAGTACCATGTACTACAAAGTTCTGATACCAAAGTATGCTCCTGAGGCCCTCAGCCAGCGGGAGGACCCTGGCCTCTGTACAGAGAGACCCTAGGTTCCTGCTCAGGTCTCTGGCCTGGCACTCGTTGGCAGGTGAGGTCAATGGACTGATGACTCCACCAAGCAGCCAGGACAACGCCACCTGTCTTGCTGGGCTCCTAATTCTTAGAAGATCTGTAAGATCATGGTACAGATGTAGGCCACACAGGAAGTCACATTCTGGCTCTCTACCAGCTTTCTTCTGCCCACAGTGTCACAAACCAAAGGTCGCCAAGTCATCCTCTTCACCAAAAGCCCCACCAGATGCATGCTCACTGTAAATGCTTCCAGACTCAGGTAGAAGTTGGGCCTCGCTGCTACTCCACGCTGCGCCAATTCCACGCGTCACCTGTGGGAGCTCAGGGCTTCTCCACTGCACCCTATGGGCCGCGAGTATCTTTCTGAAACAGCCAGGCCACAGGTCTTGCTTGGCTGCTGAGGGCTGCAAGAGGGCAGAACAATTCACTGCTGTCGTCTTTGGCAACCATTCCTGGGCCTGGCACAAAGCAGGAGCTCAAGAGGCTCCACTGGAGAGGACACTGTGACTGAAGGAACACACTTCTGCCAACTAAAGATTTCTTTGCCTACCCCTATGTCTTTAAGATTTCTACCTTCTTTCTCCTCTAGAAGATTCAGGGTTTCTATTTCAATATTCAGATCTTTAATCCATTCTGACTTTAGCGCATGGTGGTGGACACGGTGTAGTTTAGTTTTCGGCATGTGGAGAGCCAGTTTTTCCAGCACCATTTATGTAGAGGCTATCTTTCTTCCAGGGATCATGGAGGGCCCTTTTGTCAAAGATAAAATGGGTGAGTGTGTTTGTAGTTTTCTATGTATCTTCTAATCCGTTCCATTAATCCTTGTTTTTTTGTTTGTTTTCAGGACTATGATGATTTTTTTTTTTTTTTCCTGGACTGGGGATTGAACTCAGGACCCTGTGCTTGCCAGGCAAGTGCTTACTCTGAGCTATCTCCTCAGCTCCAAATCATGCTGATTTTATCATATTTTTGTCACAGCTTTGTAGTATAATTTCAAGGCAAGGATTGTGATGCCTTGCCCTTGTTGCCCAGGATTGATTTTGCTATTCTACGTCTCTTCTGGTTCAAATGAATTTTAGGAATGTTTTCTCTATTTGTGTGAGGGATGCTAATGCTATTTTGATCAGGATTGTATTAACTCTGTGTACCAGTTTTGGGAGTTTGGTCATTTTCACAATTTTGGTTCTTCTTAATCATGATCAAGGAATACTTTTCCATTTTCTGAACTCTTCTTTGATCTTTTTTTTCCCCCTGTGAAGGGCTCCATCTGTACATTTTCAATTATGGATCTTTTACTCCTTTTGTTAGATTGATTTCTAAGTCTGTCTGTCTGTCTGTCTGTCTGTCTTTCTTTCTTTCTTTCTTTCTTTCTTTCTTTCTTTCTTTCTTTCGGACACTACTTTGAAGGACGTAGTTTTCCTGATTTTTCCCAGCGATTTGTATAAGTACCCAAGACAGCTAGGATGAGATAATTGTCCTGCTAATTTCTATTAGTTCCCGGAAAGGAACAGTTGGTACTTATATTGTCTGATCCATCTTACAGGCCTGTATCTGGTAATCTGAGTAACCACTTTGACCATTAAAAATATGCACTATAACCATTGTTAATTTCCTATCATCTTGTTTTGAAATTCTGTATCATTTTTTCTCTCCTCTCTTAAATAAAAAAGAAGAACAGAGTGATGCGCTGGTGATAGCCTTGGGAAGGAGCAACCCCCACATTGCTGGAAGAGCACAAAGGGCCCTACTCCAGCCAGAGCTGGCCCGGAAATGCCCACCAGCCCTGCAGTCAGAAGCGCCAGCTGTGTGAGTGGAAGACAGAGGCAGGGAGGCCTGCTGGGGAGCTCCCTGCCTGGCAGAGAAGACGCAGCTCCCAGTGACACTATGCAGGCAGCCACGGGCCTTAGCGAGACTGTTCTGAGGCCTCCCAGCTTCAGGTTTTTCAGCCATACGATGATGGACTGAAGACAGGAGATTTTTAGGACCTATTCTGCTGGGCTCTCTAGGTGAGACAACAGGCAGCAGGCTGCGCTGGAACGTGGCTCCGTGGCAGAGTACTCGCTAGCATGTCTGGGTCCTACGTTTGATTCCCAGCATTGAAAATAAATGGCAGCAGACACAGAAATGGAGTCAGAGCGCTGTAGAATCCAGACACGAGCTCAGGGCTGACCGCAAATGGGAGTTTCCTGAGCTCCTGCCGTACTCCAGAGTGCTCATGCTGGAAGGTCTAGTACTCTTAAGTTAGTACCCGCAGTCTCATGGAGCTCTGTGGGTCTCTGCCCCATCTCCTGCCCCCCGGATGGGAACCTTGCCACACGCCCTGGAGAAACACCAGACTCTGGCCCCCCTTGAGCATGAGGGGAGGGGGCCAGGCCCAGCCACTCTGAGGACCTGACGACAGTGGCTTCCCGGCTCTTTCCTCAGGCCGTGGAACACAGCTCCGCAGGCGGCAGCAGGTGGCGTGGCACACACTGGTGGGTCCTCGCTCAGGACCACAGGCATGTCACCGCATTGCTAGGCCTATGAATCATTATTCCCTGGACATAACGTAGATTTCCAGAGGAGTGTACAGTATGCTCAGCTTCCTAGACGCATTTTTTTCCAAAGCATCACCCCCACCCCCACTGCTCAACGGCCTGGCCTCTGAGAATCCTCAAACCCCTAACCTCTGCCCACAGTTCTAGCAACCACATTCAGCCTGACTGCACTCTCGCATGTGGCCTCCCTTGCACTAAACGTGGGCCTGAAGGTTCCCGAAGTGCTTGCCTGCTGGTGCTAAGTGCCCCAGCATGTTAATTCCGCTGCGAGGTCTCTTAGCAGTGACCCAAGGCAGCAGCCACACGGGTGCTGTGCTCAGCACTGGCCTTGCGGCAGCAGGGCTCCCAGACCGCTGCTCTCCTGCAGCAGGGCTGACGTCCTTGGGTTCTGGACGGTATCAGCCTCCACATCAGAGCTGACCAGAGCAACTCGGGGGCCATTCCACGAGCAGGCCTGGTTTTGAAGAACTAAAAGAGAAGTGGTCCTGCTGTCCTCCTCTACCCTCCTCCTGCAGCCTCGCTGCCGGCCCCGCTCCGGTGAGTCAGGGGACCAGCTCAGTCTGCTCGCCCCTGACACACACCACCCTCCTCTCACCTCCATCTCTATCGCCCCTGAAGGACAAAGGCCAATGGGGCATGGAGCTAATGAACAGTCAAATTCATGCACGAATTCGTCCTGACTCCAAGAAGAATTTCCCGGACTCGTCTCAAGCTGGGTGGGGTCATGGCTTCTGGAACTGAATTTGCAATTTCACACAAAAAACTGCTACACGAAACCCGGACGCTTCTGGGGTTACGGTTAGTTAATCACGGCAGATGCATTGATTCCAGTGCTGTACCCTTTGGGGCCTCTGTTTTTCTCATACATGCTGTCAGAGAAGCTATTGTTTAAAAAAAAATTGTAAGAATCTACTGATAAATTACCTGGGAAGTTAAAAAAGGAACGAAACAAGAGCGGCCCTACTGAACTGCGTTATACTCTAAGGTTGGAATGTCAGTCTTAGCAAACACATCCCAGTAAGTGCTTATTATCAAGCAGAGGTAATAACAGCACCTCAAAATGCAATGGGGTGTCTCCAGGCAAAGGCTACCGGGCACAGGCAGAACCTCTTCCCCGGGCTGTCCTTCCTTTCCTGGGCTCCATCCTCCTCCTCCCTTCCCCGTTCTCTCTCTTCTGCCCTGTCTCCACCCCATACTCTTCTTCCCTTCCTCCCTCTTCCCAACCCTCTCCTTCTCAAGGCAGACGTTAGCTGTATGTAGGGAACAACAACAATAAAATACATACGGGGCACAGTCTCTCCAGCAACAGTGGCCCCTGTGCCTGGTCACCATCTTGCCTGCTCTACGCACTACATGCGTGTCCCGGTGTGGGGTAAGAGGGAGCAGAGGGCCAGCCAGGGCCAGTACCGTCCCCTCTTCTAACATTCTAATCTCCTGCACATAGACAGAGGTCACGCTGTGAAGACATTCAGGGCCCCACTAAACAGAGAAGGGCGTGAGGCAGGCCAGTGTGTCGGGTGCAAGGGCCATCGACATAACTTATTAAAATAAAGGAAACCTCAGGCCTCATCTTGTGATTTTGGGGGAAGTCAGTCATGACCAGTTGTGCAGTTTAACTTTGCTATGGCTGGCTTACATCACAAATACAAACTGTCTTGGATAGATTTAAAAAATGAAGCAACTATTCTCAGAGGAACAGTTGGGCTCTTTAAAAAAGGAATGTTGCAACCCTTTCCCCTACAATCATGCTGCAGCATAAATCCTAGGACCTGGGCTAAACACAGTGAGCCCGAGCCCAGGAGGAAGTGGGAGTCCCTATGCTTTTCACACAGGCTGAAATCATCTCCTTTTGCCTTTTAAATCAAATACACATGTAAACGCGAGCACCTTGAGTGGAGGTTACTCCCTTCAGAACGAGGCACCCCTCCCTTCCCAGCATCCTCCCTACAGAAGAGAAGCACACACACACACATCACAACCACATGCACCCTGCTTGCTAAAAAGAGGCGGCCAGGCTGCGACAAGGGCAGGAGACAGAAATAGATTCTACTCTTGGCCAACAGCTCAACCGTCCATCAGGGTACGCTGAAGAGGTTTTAGGAATTACTGTGTAGGCAGACACACCCTGTTTACCTTGAAAACCTGAAAAAAGCACAACAGCAGCATTTACACTGCTGGTCTTTGCCCCAGGGTAGCCTGGAGAATCACCAGAGAAAATTTACCTTCCCTTAGCTTTGACTCCCTGCTTCAAAGGGCAGAGATGCGAACTCGTGTGGACAACTCAGGGAAGGGGCAGCCTACACTTTCTTGGACCCTAAACCCAAATGAAAATAACCTTGCTTTGCGTTGCTTTTCTTCACTGCTGGGGGTCGAAGCCACGCCCCGTACAGGCTAGGCAATTGCTGTACCCTTAAGCGACACCCTCAGCCCTCACCATAGCTTAACAGTGCCCTTTACATCTAGAAGAAAATGAGCCGGCAGCTTACGCCTGGCAGCTGGCCAGGCAGCCAAAGCGGGCAGGCAGCACAGAGCGGCCAGGCAGGAGAAGCCTGCGCCGGCTTCGGGCGTGGTGCAGACATGAGAGCGGCCTGAGCCCGAGTGCTCCCTGGCAGCCGTCACGGGCACCGGCATCCAGAGCACGTGGCAGCCCTGAGGACGGTCACATGTACCCTGCAGAGCAGAGAACCCCCCTCCCCCGGGGCTCTCTTACCTCCAACATGGGCCTGGCACTATCATGGACAGACAGAATGTGTGTCACCTTGTTCTTGCTCAACTGTTCCACATCTCTGGCATCTGTCATCGAAGACAGGGATGGACATTTTAATATTCTCTGTGAGGTAATTACCCCCAACATCTCGGCAGGAGACAACACAACCCGGCTGGCAGAACTCTCCCTTGAAACTCCGCGATCGCCACACCCAGAGTCCAGACCTGAGGGACTGAGGTGCTGCTTTTCTGTCCTTTGAATTCACCTCAGACTGCTACAGCTTTTGCTGTGAATGTTATACTGTACTTGAGCGGAACTCAGGTTAATGAACCCTATAATCATGGTGACTGCTTTTCAAAGGAAATGACACTGCGAGGCCATTGTACAATGTGTGTAAGCTATCGAGCCTCAGGCTGGTCTTTTTTACGTGAGATACATAACAACAAAGATGTTTAAAAAACATAAAAAATACTGCTACCTCTTACTGCTTAGTAATTGAAGTTGGAAAATATAAACAAAAGATCTGTTTACTACTGGAGATGGAAGATTCTGCCGGGTACTTCCTGGTCGTGTCATAGACAGGGGCAGGGGCAGGCGTGGCAGGACCCTGGCGACCATGCCTGCAGCTGCTCCATAGCAGGAAGCATGTGGAACCCTGCCTGGAGACTCCGGGCAGGATCCCACCAGGCAGCAACTAGCTGTGAAGGTGCCAGCAAGGGAGGTTAGAGCTGCATCTCCCACCTGCAGAAAGAAGACTGCACGATGCGCTGCCCTCGACACGATGCTCTGCGTGTCTACAAACTGGGCATCCCTTGAGAAAGGGGCACGAGCCTGGCGCTGCTGTGGGCCTAGCTGGGCCACACTCTCCAAAATGACGCAGGGTAGAAAAGATCGAAGTCAAGTACTTCGTTACGTGTCACTAGAGACTACTGAGTGACGTGGGAGAGTCCTGAGTCCAGTGCTAAGCAGAGGACAGAAGCGGGTATAATATCACATTGTATATCGCATACGACGTAGAGTCGCTGTGCAGAAGCACGTCAGGACAGGCACATGGGGGCCTGGCGCACTGACCGTGAAGGGCTGGAGCCACCGCAGCTCTAGTTGGCTCCACACGCACAGTTCTAAGGGTTTAACAGGCCTCAAGCTTCGAGGAGGGGTTGTTCTAAAAGGTCAGCTTCTGAGTTCCAGGGCTACTCAGGAACCAAGGAATTTACACTTCTAGCAGGCCTCGGAGGGAGCAGGATATCAAGGACACCATGCTCAATCCTCGACAACACCAGAGAAGGCCTTCAGGGCAGCGCAGGGCTGCCTCCCGTAAGGCTCTCCTGGTGCTCCAACCACCGCAAGCCTCAGACCCGACGCGCACAGCGGCCACCACACTGGCCACCACAGGGGCCACTTCTGGGTACAGAATCAGCTCGAAGAGCTTCAACTAGGGGGTGCTCAGGATAGATCTGAAATGTCCCCCAAGAGTCTATGAGGGAAAGGATCTATTCCCAGCTTGGCAACCTTGGGAACAGGAGAAACTCAGAAGAAATGGGGCCATGGGGCTGGGAAGATAGCTCAGGGCAATAAGTGCTTGCCTGGCAAGCGCAAGGTCCTGAGTTTGATTCCCGGTCCCACCACAAAAAGAAAAGAAAAGAAAAGAAAAGAAAAAGAAATGAGGCCTGGTGAGAGGGCTGGGCCAGTCGGGTGAGCCCTGAAGGGGGAGGGGACCCAGGCCCTCTTCCTTAGCTCCTGGCTGGCAGCCTCTCCCACACACTCCCACCTTCACATGCTCCTTGCCACAGTCCCCGTAAGGCCCGCCAAGCCGGGACTGAGATAGCTGAATTAGCTTAGATCCTACACATAATCTGGAGAGGATTTAAAGTTTAATCTGAGATACATTTAAAACATAAAAATATAAAATATATAAATAATCTAGAGAGTACTTAAAGTATCGAGGAGGACGTGGATCTTGGTACCCAAGGGAGACCCTGGAGCCAACCTAGTGGATACCGAGTGACAGTGACACTTTCCCTCATCTTAAGACTTTCCTGGGAGTCAGTCACACGCATGCCATGAAGATGACCCTCTTACGGCGTATGGCCTTCAGGCGTGTGCAGCCAGTGCCGCCGTCTAACCTCAAGTCTTCGTCACTCCCCGGATATGATTTCACGACAGGTTAAGATTTGTAATTTGTGGTTTGGAGGTGAAGCGCTCCACTCGACTCGGCCCAAGACCAGCAGGATGCTGGACTCGCAGAAAAGGGAAGCGAGCGTGGGCAGCACTGCCGCCTTCCCTCCGCTGGCAGTGCCAGCCGTGCCACGCAGGGTGGGCTCACCCCGCCTGCCTAGGCAGCCCCGCGCATGGCCGCGAGCCCACGCAGCGCTGCACGCTGTGCACGGGGGAGCCCAGCCCTCCACTTTAGTGGCCATCGAACTGCTGGGGGGCGAGGGGTGGGTGCTGTGTCTCACCACAGTCGTTACCGTGGGCCCCTGATACGCCCACAGCCCATCGGCTCAGGCCAGCTCGTCCTGGGCACAGAACGCTGCCCAGAGTGCCCAACACGGGGCTCTGTGAGAGGCAGCAGGGCACCACAGAGGGCCCATCACACCCACCTAGATTCCCGCCCACCCCACAGCACTGAAGCCTCAGACCTCGCACTTCCTGCCAGGACACGGTCTTGTGCATGCAGGCAGAGCTGCATTTCCAGGCCTAGGTTGCAGCCCCAGCCCAGAATCCACACTTCAGTCAAAACCCCTGAGGTGCCGTGCACCCCACATACCAAGTGAAGGGCCCAGACCTAGTGACCTCTGATCTGGTGGCGCCAACAGGACCCTGTCCAGTGTGGTACCGGGATGCTGTTTCTAAGCCTGAAAACCACTCAGGAGCCTCTTGCACTCAGACAAAAGTCTGAGTTAACAGGAACAACGGGGAAGCGTACAGGCTGGAATTCACAGGGGAAGATTTCTAGAGGTCCAGGCGCTAGGCTACTAGCCAAGGGCATCCTGGGTGTGGGGTCAGAGAAGAGTCACGCCCTTTAACGTATTTCTGCCATGTCTGAGTTGCTCGGTTTGTCTTCCTGATGTGCCCACGTGACCTTTATAATGAAGAAAAACACCTTAAGTCTGTTGTTCTCTGACAGAAATGCCTCACCAAGAACAGCCTGCCCTTTGCTAGTGACTGCAGGCCACGCTTGTCTGTCTCTGCTGACTCTGCCCCCAGCCTCTCGACTCATGCCCTCTGCTGCCTCAGTTTATCCTACTGGCTTCCTTCCACAGGGAGGGCACTGACACAGTGACTGTCCCCTTCGAGCCCTGTTTGACACTGGGATAGCGCATGGCTCCCTTAGAAGACGCTGTCTTCAAAGAGCGAAGTGACAACCATGCACGTCCCTTGGAAGGGGACCTAAGCTCCCCTTGGTGTGTGGATGCTATAGACCCTAAGGCACAGGGATGCCAGCATGGCCACAGGAAACGAGTGGCCGGGCCAGAGCCCAGAACCATCTCAAGTGACATTAACTAAAGATGAGTTCTGCCAACACGCTTCTCTAGAAAAGAGGGCCCTGCAGGGACAGAACCTCCACAGGGTCTTCAGAGGTGAAGGGCAGGGGTGAAGTGGGCAGAGGCTGTCTCCATAGGCAGCCCCCCCGCACCCCCAGCTGGCTGTACTCCAGTGTGTTTCCCATCACCCTTGCTCCCGAGTCGAGAATGTGAGCACCACAGGCAAGAGGCATCAACCTCACCCCAAATTCCACTTTCCTCAGAACACAAAACTCAGTGCTGTCCAGCATCACACAGGGACTGCAGAGGACTAGGGCGCCTGGAGTTCTGAGTTAATCGCTGTGGGGTCCATCTGCCTGGGCAGGGGCAGACTCCTCAGCTGGACCCTCCTGGCTGTGAGATGGGTGCTCAACCCAGAAGGTTTCTGCGCCTTACTTTCCTCACCTGCAAAATGGGAACAATGCAAGAGAGCCAGCCCAATGCGCTGCCTTGAGCGCTGCGCCCCTCGGCTCACGCTCAGGGTGATGCCAGGCGCCTGCGTTGCGCTAGCCCTGCATGGGTGCTACGGCTCATGTGGGGTTCGTTCAGGGTGCAGCCCTGAAAGCCAGGGAGGCCACAGGGTCCCGCCCTCTGGGGGATGAGCTCCGGCTGTGGTGGCAGCAGCCGTTCCCTCCAGGGCAGCCTGTGTGCCAGCAGCACCTCGCTCGCTGGGCCCTTCTGTAGGCGACCTGCTCATGTCTCCACCACGAGCCAGGGTCACGCGACAGGCCCTCTAGAACTGTGGACTAAGGGAGCTTCTTTGCACTTGGCCTCAGGTGTTTTGTGACAGCAACAGAAAATGGACAGATACTGGAGTCTCAAGGCGGGAGCATGGGCTCTGCTAGCCTCCCCTCTGAATGTTTTCAAATCCACACTTCCTGGAAGACACTCAGCCTTGGCTGCCTCCCTCCCGCCCCCAGCACCCAACGGGCAGCTCCAGCTCCGCAGGTCCAGGCCACCGCAGACTCGAGCACAGCTGTCATCCACGTGGTGGCCAGCAAGCCCGTCTCACGGGCAGACACCGCCCAGAAGCTCCGAGATGCCCTGCATATCCGGGGGCCCGAGCTCCTTCCTGTACTCCTACTCAAGGTTTCCTGAGGATCTTACATGGCGAGGGCCCCCCTCTGCTGGCTCCCTACCCCTAGCCCTGAGCTGAGCAGAAGCAGCGGGGCCCGTGTGCGCTCTGGCCCAGAAGGGGCCGCTCGTCCTTGTCCACCGCCCTTCCCTCTGCACACCTGGGTGTAGCTGCGCCCTGGATCCAGTGCACTGCTCCTGAGAGAAGCTCAGCAGTGTGCCAAAGACCTGGCTCTACACGCTGGGCTTGCCTGTGGTGCAGAAACTGCCAGGTGCTGGAAAGCCATTGTGATTTGCTGCCAAGGAAGTTGGAGGTTGCCGTGTAAGGAATCCTCCGAGAAGGGAAGAGGATCCGAAGGGAGGAAGAGCAAAAGAAGGCAGGAAGAGGGGAAGGTAAAGGACGGGGCGGGTGAGAGGGGAGGGCACTGGCGCGGGGAGGGCACCGGCACGGGGAGGGTGGCTCTTCCTGCTCTCCACATGGGGCCGGGCCAGGTGCAGAGGCACTGAGGGCTCATTGGTCGGCAAGGCTCGGCAAGGTGCTCGCCACAGCACAGTTGACTGCTGGCCCCAAGGTCCAGGAGGAAGAGGCCGGCTTCTAGGACTCAGCGGCCCACCAGGAGCCGTATCACAGCTGGGAGCTGGAGCGGAGCTGGCTCAGAGCACGGCCATTGTCTACCAGGTACCGCTGTGGCCCATGAGGCTGTCACTGTCCCCACCGCCCCCTGCATGCCCAGCTTGCGTAGCCTGCCTGTGTACACATGTCTGGCTCCCAGGCAGGGTGCGCCCAGGGCTCCGGTGCAGCCCTTCTGCCTGCTTCTCCGCACCTTGCAGGCCCCTTGCCGGCTCATCCTCGTCTCTGAACACTGAAGTCTCTGAAGAGGACATCAGGACACGTGCCCGAGGCCCAGAGCCCCAGAGGCCCAGAGCCCCAGAGGCCCAGAGGCCCAGAGGCCCAGAGGCCCAGAGGCCCAGGGCTTGTCCTGCTCCCAGCTCCCTGTCAGTGCCCAGCACCTTCGCTGTCCATTTAGATAAGCCCTGCGCCAGGGGCTTAGGACACAGTGAATCAACGCAAGCACCTGCACCTCTGACTAACTCCAAATACCTTAGGCCAAGTCTAAAGCACCCAGAGTCCGAGCAGGGGGCGGGGACAGGACGGGCTGCTCAGAGCAAACTCCTGGCAGGTGAAGCCGGAGTATGAACCCTGGACCCAGGAGGGACTCCCGTGCTGCTGAGAACTTCGAAGACACGTACAGGATTTGGTCTGAAAAGTATTATATGTTTCCCCAGTGCTAGAACGCAGGTTGTTCTTAAAGAGAGTAGCTTTCTATGGGTTGGGGTAAATCTCCTACACTGCTGGCAGAGCACTAAATTTGATTGATATTTATTAAAAATGTAATTTTTAAACATACCTAGCAACTGTAAGAATGTATCCTAAACTCCGTTCCCACCCCATGGAAGCAGGTAACAACTTGCCAAACAATTCTCAAAATATTTAGTTATCAGCTCCACGGTGGCAGTACTTGGCCAGCACAGCGCAAGGCTCTAGCTCTTTCTAGCAACCAGGAGCTCCACAACTAATGTTTAACGTGTTCTAGGTGTGACTGTTGGCTTAGGGGCCGCGCTCAACGCCCTGGGCGAGTTGTGACCAGGGCAGAGAAATGGCCAAGGCTGTCTGCTCTGTCGCAGTGCACGTGAACTCACAAATGTCACCTGCTGCGAGCTGCCAGAGAACAGACAGAGGCGGCGCGGACTCTGCTTACGCCCCAGCTTGCTGGGGGAAGGAGGGGAACTGGACAAGTTGGACGGGTGTGTGGGGAGCAGCTCCTTCCAGCCTTGAGGGGTGGGGATTTGCTGCGAGCTGCCCACACTGCTGGTCCCAGTCACCACTGCTCCTCTCACCAGAGGAGCCCACGCCCTACTCACAGACTCTGAGAGTCGCCCAGCATGGGGACCAAGCACAAGCCTGGTGCCCGCCATCTGATGTGCTCTTGGCTGAGCAAAAAGCACAGAGTCAACAGCTGACCACAGATCAATAATGGTGCAGCTCTCGGCAAGCAAGCGTGCGCCAGAGGTAAAACTGTTTCCCGGGCAATGAAGAAAGAGGTTTCTGAAAGCTTAATTTCAACAGCAAGCACATGAAGTAGCAGATGAATGAGCAAGCCGCAGGTTGGCGACGCGCCCGCGGCACGCTGTCCTGTGATGGGAACATTCCAGAAGTCTGAAGAGTGGCAGGGAGGAACCCAGGTCAAGTGGGGGCCTACCCACCTCCTTCCCCTTGGCCAGCTCTGGCTGGGAGGTTGGCAGGGCTGCAAAGGGCAGCTCCTGCCAGAGCAGAGAAGATGCGTGGAGGCTGGGCCTGCCCTCTGCCTGGTCCCACGAGCGAGAAGTCAAGCTTGGGTGCAGAGCTTTCAGAGTGAAAACAGATGTGCCCTGTCCTTGCAATGGAATATTACTCAGTCTGAAAAAGGGTATTAGACATGTACAGCAAGAGGACAGGCTGTGGACACAGGCCTAGTGAGGTCACAAAGGACAAGTACTATGTGATTCACGGTCCCAGGGGCTGTGGCCGGCTATGGAACAAGGAGCCAATGCTCAGCAGCACGGCTTTCAGTTAGGGAAGCAGCGAGAGCTCTGGCAGTGAGCAGGGGCGATGCTTGCACCGCCTGTGGCTGTCCCTGCTGTTACTGAGCGACGCACCTGAGAATGGCTAGGGCGGGAAACGCCACCTTGGCTGCATTTCACCATGATAATGAAGGAGAACTCACCTTTGAAGTTGCCGATGTACAGGCCCGGCAGGATCTGGAAGAGAGACACAGGTGTGAGTGCTGCAGACATGAGCAGACAGCCGTGCGCATGTAGGAGGGGCTGCTTGGGGACACATGGGTCATCCCTGCACATCCTGATGGGGGCGCAGGACCTGAGTATGGGACCCTGGCTTTGCTTGGGGACCCTGGAGGGCAGGGCCAGCCTGTGCCTGACTGCAAAGTTCCGCAGGCACCAGATAGCCTCCCCTTTGCGCTCCGGCCCGATGACCCTGGAAGGAGAGTTGTCAGGTGGTGCACGCACAGGCTGAGCCCACGCAAGGCGCACACACTAAACGTGCACGCCGCTCCAACACCCTTGTCTTGCTAGGCCTTTGTGGGAGCACTGTGAAGTGGACAGACAGACGCTGCACCCACCGGGGCCAGAAACACATCCACAGCAGCACCGCGGTGACTGCAAACACACTCGGGGGGTTTTGCTGGTGTGCACGCCCCGGCCACACACCCTGCGGTCAGCGTTGACCGCCCTGCTCCTGCCTCTCCCAGCCCCCAATCCCGTCTCCTCCATGCAGAGACGCGGCCCAGGGATCCCAAGGCCAGCACCCCCAATGCCAGCATCCAGGTTTCTGGGAAAATGGCCCAGTTTTTCAAAACAGCAAAGGGGGCTGCTGGAGGTGCCGCAGTGGCAATGTCCACATGGGACATCACCTGCAGGGTGTGAGGACTGTTCTTCAAGTGGCAAACTCAGGGCCTGAGTCATGGAGCCCGGCGGAATTTGCCTCCAGGCCCTTCCACACTCAGAGCGGGAGCCCACAGCCAGGAGAGCTGACCACTGCTTTCTGAGTCCTGCTGCTCCTCTGCTGGGCCGGTGCCTGAGTCAGTGATTCTCCAAGGAGTGGAAGAACAGACCACGTCAGCTTGGTAGGAGAAGACAAAAGACAGAAAGAAAGGACGCAGGAGGACAAGGCACAGCCTGCACCAGGCCTGGCCAGAGGCTAGACAGTGCCCTCCCTCCCTGGCTGGGGCCTGGGGGGCCTGGAACCCTGGAGCAGAGCCCCAGCCCCAGCGGGGCGGGGGTACACACAGGACGTCTGGATGTAGGCAGTGGCTCAGGGGAGATGACTTGGGACAGCCACCAAAACACCTTCAAGCCACGGGAGCACAGGACAGAGGCGTCGTCAGACAACTGTGGGCTTCATGATCCAGACCAAGAGAGCGTGCTTCAGTTGCAAGGGCTGCAGACAGCACATGGCTCGTCCTCAGCGCCACACTCAGATTCAGGCTGGTCTCCACGCCACACTACAGAGCGGGCCCAAGGCAGGCTGGCTCCCAGCAGATGCAACGCGGCCAGGGACAGTTCAACTTCTACGGCAATCAGCTCCTAACTCACACCTTGGACTCAGAAGGAATCCGACCTGTCTCCTTCCCGACATTGTGAGTAATCCCAGTCACAGAGCAGGAGCAAACGCAGTCAGATGATGTGATCTTCCAGCAGAATGATGGCTCAAGCAGGATGGCCCAGGCAGGCAGGCAGGCAGGCAGGCAGGCAGGCAGGCAGCACACAGGGAACATGAGTGCCGACTTGGCTTAGCGAGGACAGCGAGGCGCCGTCCCTGCCGCTTGCTCGCCCTTCCACCGGTTTCCAGGCCTCTCTCCTCCCTGCACCCTCTTCTCCATGGCCCTGTTTCATTTTCTTCACTACTTCTATGTGGAGGGAGAAAAGGTGCTGAGTTCTCATGACAGCTGCAAGCACCGCATTAAACCATCTAAAGGGCACGGCTCCAGGTCCCAAAATGCCCCCTAAATGTCACCCTCTCTGAACTCCACTTCACCGAGGACCAAGACACAGTCAGACAAACCACATTCAGATTCCCGGAGGGCGCATCCACCGTGGCCCAGACCTGCCCCACATCCAGCCTAGAGACTGATCAGTGAGTCAGCGGCGACGAACAGCACAAACCACAGAGCAACAGGTCTCCGGCGCACTGCTGGCCTGAAGGGCCTGGGTTTGCTCTTATAAAACTGCCCAGGCACAGGCGACAAGGCAGAGTCTGGCAGAAATGCTTGGCTCCCACAGGGGCCACCCTAGCAGCCAACACCTGCCACACCCATGCCCCCTCACAGCAACACTGCTGTCTTAATTGCAAAGGGCCAAATCCTCAAAACACACTTAAGCCCCAAGAAGACTGTTCCTGAGGCAGGAAATCTTCCCAGTTTGTTTTTAAACAAGTCTCAGTACTGCAGGATGCCATGGATCTAAGAGCCCCACCCAAGCAGATGCAGGAGATAAATTCCTAGCCAAGCAGCCGAGGCCAGGCCCTGTGTGCAGGGTGGGGGCGGCACCTTTACTCTGCCCAGCTCAGAAAGGACTTCCTGGGTGTCACAGCCAGGGAGGACAGGGAAAACCTGGGTAGATTCCCTGAGGGGCTGAATATCTGAAACTTTGTTAATGTCATTTGGCCACACACTGAGCCAGGTCAAATGGATAAAGGGAAGAATCTGAGCTACTTCTGTGTGCCCTGCCACCTGATCTGCCAGGGTGAAATAAAAGGCACCGTCGAGAGCAGAGAACGCCGTCGAGGGCTGCCGGGAGGAGAGGTCAGCGGCTTCACGGCGTGCTGCCCTTCGGCTCGCCTCCTGCCGAGGGCTCCGCTATGGACTCGGGGCCAGAC
Source organism: Capromys pilorides (assembly GCA_004027915.1). Classification (NCBI taxonomy): domain Eukaryota; kingdom Metazoa; phylum Chordata; class Mammalia; order Rodentia; family Capromyidae; genus Capromys; species Capromys pilorides. Next base: position 18,322 of record PVKN010001133.1, on the reverse strand, counting down.
TCTTCCTGCCCTCATTTCCCACGACAGGACCTGTGCCTTGATCTCAGCCGGTGTTCAAGGATACGATCTGACGGGCGTGTGGAATGGACAGATGCCGGGGATGGACGGTGGGCAATTATGAAGGCGGCCAACTCACCGCTGCTGTCTGGGGGAACGACAACACTAGCGGCAGAGACTTGACACCACCCAGCCTCGCCATGCTAGACACGGCTGCTCAGACTCGCGGCAAGGTCCCGCCTTTGCCAGGTGTCCAGCTCCAGGTCACATAGGTCTCCGCGGACTTGAGATACGCAGCCCTGGGCCAGGGATTCTCAGCCAGGCACAAGGCTGTCAATATCTAGAGACTTTTTTTATTGTCACAAGGGGATGGACGGAGGCCGGAGCGCTGCTAAACATCTGCAGTGTACAGGGTGTTGCCGTAACAAATAATTTCCAGCCCAAAGCTTCCAGGTGCAGTGCCTGCAGAACTCTCGTGCTGGGGACCCATTCCCTTCAGACTCCAGCCTTTCTTAGCTGTGTGCCCTAACCTTTGCACAGAGGAAAGGGCCATTTCACCATGGGTGTCAGGCACACTCAGGACCTGATGCCACCACTGTGAACACCGATGAGGTAAACTCAAAGGACACTAACAACAGTTCAGAAAAATGCCCCCTCATGTTTACATTTGCTCCTTCCAAGAATCTGAGCAGACTAGCAAGGGTGTCATCACACACATCTCAAGGAAATGAGGAGCCAGGAGTAAGGGGACCACCGAAGGCCTCTCATTTATAAACACCCATGCATCAGGAAGACAGAGAAAGCGATGCTCAGAAGCTAGGTGCCATGTCAAGACCACAGTTCCCAACTGGCAGCGTGGAGCTGAAGTCCTCGCTGAGGATTTTGCACAGCTTGGCCCCTGGTAACAGCCCGGCACTTCGCCTGGAGATGGGATGGTTGCACCGACCGAAGCCTCCGCACATCGCCATGCACTAGCGTCACCTGAAAGATGGGGCAGGGCTCCATGCCCAAGCAAGATGCTTTCAGGGGCCATGAGATCAGCATCTCTGCATCCTCAGTGAGCAGAGCCAGCCCAAGAGCCAGGGGAAGGCACACGTCAGAGCCAGAGGTCCTCGTCCCCTATGCTGGAGAGAGAGATTCACCCTCTTTGAGTGCAGACTGGTTATGCCCAGGAGAAGTGCTGTGCCAGCTTTTTCTGACACGGAACTTACCCAGAGTGATATGCCTCTTGTTTTGTTTTAAAGAGGTGCTGAACACTTAATGTGGAAGACAGTTCTGTGTGCAGGTCCTCCCCGACACGTGTCAGGTTCAGGTTCCTGGGACTCCTGGGAGAGCTCTGAGACAACTGGGCATTTTCAAGGGCTCCACATCTGACTGCAACGGCCCTTCATTGACCCTAACGTAGGCCTTTACCAGCCGGGTGTCTGAGCAGCCAGGGAGGCTCTTGGCGCTGTGGCTCCAAGCTGGCCACTCAACTCCAAGTCCAGGCTCTGCCACTCAGTCACTGGGCACCTCAGACAGGTCCGTAACCTCTGTGCACCTCATCTTTGACACCTCTATCTGTGTCAAATGTGTTGGAAGAGAAGAGGGGACTTTGCCTGTCTCATACCTAATCTGAAAGTCTGGGACTGCCTCAAGGGACCACCTCTCAGGGACCTCATAATACATCCAGGTTGAACTGACACCTTAGCTCAAAAGGATGCTCCAACTCTGCTACATGGGTGGGGCTGGGGCCCAAGCGCAGCCTGCCGCTCTGGTACAGGGACCTTCGTCATTGCCCCAGGCTCTCCAAGTCTCCCCTTGCTGGCCTGCACGAGGAGGACAAGTGAGACAGACCCGAGTTCATGGTGAGGCTCAGGCTTTGCAACGTGCAAGCACCTGCATGAGGCCAAAAGACCAGAGCCCGAACTTTCAGGTTGCTGGCCTCGGCTTCCTTTCCAGCAACAGAGGCCACACCCCTCAGCCTCTGTGTAGCAGAGGAGACTGGATATGATGGGGTGGCAGGGGGTGTGTGAAATATAAGACTAAAGCACGCCCTCACAGAGCAGTCAAGGCCGACTCTGCAGTTCAATCCGTAAATCTCCCTCTGCTGAGGACGATGAACTTATATGAGAAAGATGTTTCGTCTTGGTGGCTTCAGGGTTCCCAAGGGTTCGCTCTCAGAGCATCACACCTTTTTATTTATGCAGGCTCTTGGAAAAGGCATTTTTATGCTCAGCACCTGCCTTGGAGTCTACAAACCAGGCATCATCCAGTCTTTGCCTATTTATAGTGGGAGATGCACTCATCCTGTTCCATTCTAAGTGACACAGTAACAGGAGGAAAAGCTCAGCCTGAAGCTCTTCCTGCGGCTCTCCCCATGGCCTAACCTTGTGACTCGGGTCACTGCCGATCTCTGGTTAAACATGTTTACTCTGCCTGGACTGAACGGCCCTCTGAGGCGGCTTTAATGCTTCCACTGTCACCACTCTCTTGAAACTGCCTCTCTTGACCACTGCAGTGCCCAGCCCTCCACATGGTCTCTTTCTACATGTACACACATGCACACACAACACACATACATCCATGCACATGCATGTACGAAGAATCTGTGTTGTGCAATGAGTAAATCACCCTCAGCCAAAGTGGCTACTGAGCACTTAAAGTATGGTCAGCCCCCAGTGGTGGGTTACTTTTGGTATAAAATGCTAACTAGACTTTGAAGATTTAGCAGAAAATAATGTAAGCTATTCCAATGTATGTGTTAGTTACAAGCAGAAATGACTATTTTTTAACATGTCTTGTTGAATAAAGTAGATATTAAAATAAATCCCACCTCTACTTTTTAAAAGTGGTCACTAGAAAAGCTTAAAGCACATACATGGGTCGCTTTGTATTTCCACTGCACGCACGTTGGCCAGCAGCCAAGGTTCTGTAAGGAGCCTGCCCATCTGTGCCATCTGCCCTGGGCTCCTCCTCTTCTATGTCAGCGCAACACCCAAGCAGGGAAAGCACAGAATCAGTGCATCCAATCACAGCAGTCTCTGAGCCTGTGTCTACCTGTTTCTGCTTTCCTATATCGGAGACCATGTCTTTACTTTCAATACAAGGTAATTATAATAATAAGCTAGTACTACTCAAAGCTAAGAAGCAAAGTCCGGATATGAAGGCTTTTGTTGCAAAGTAAAATGCATTTTGCTTCCTTAGGCCATTGCTGTTATCCTTAACTCTAATTTTTGAATTATAATACAAAAGCGCTACAAATTAAATATAGAAGAGGTGGAGAGTGAGCTGAGGTGGGAAAACTAACCAAAGGGAAACTACCAGCCAGTGAGGGAGCCACAGAACTAGGGCCAGCTGAGGGGTGGCCACTCTGAACAGGAAGACACAGGAGTGACACACCTGTGACGGGGGTCCCTATCCTTCTGGCTTGTGGGCGTATTCTAGTGCAAACAAAGTCCTGACAGCTGTTACTCAAGAGAGGGACTCTATCTAAACTTGATCACTGGCCAAGGGAAAAAAGAAAAACATTCTGGTCACAGAATCCCCAGTGAGTGACACACAGTAGGTCTTTCGTGGACTGAAGTTCAAGGCTGCAGGTGGTCTGGTGGTGACAGATGACAAGGGTCAACAGGGTCTGCATACTACACTGCTCCTGTCGTGACTGGCACATTGATAGAGACAAAGGCCACCCAAGATAGAAGGATCATACTACTGTATGGTCCCCACCCCATGCAGAAGTTGTACTTGCGTAGGATGGTGTGGGACACAACGCTGAAGAGGTGCCAGGACCAACCTGACCTATGACCTTCCAAAGACCTGTTAAGAGATTCCTGTCCAAGTGGCCAAGAGGCGTCACATCACCAACCCCTTAACCCTGCAGGTTCAGTGCAAACACGCCCAGGGTGCCAGCTCTCTCCCCAGGTGGCCAGCTCTCCAGGGTGTGGCTACTGGCGGATGACAAGGCCCTCTCCACCGGGAGCTGGGAAGACGTGCACAGCGCGCGGGGATGAGGCCTCGGGGACTTCATGGAGTGCCGGGCGCGGCAGAAGCCTGGTAGCCGGGGCTCAACCAGCGCGAGCCAGTTCAGCTCTGGGGCCTGGTCCACAACTCCGTCTACCTGAGCAACTCATCTGTGCGTGCAGGCGGAAAAAAAATCTGGGGAGAAAAGAGGAAATTACAGCGCGGCGCGGCGGTGCCGCCCCGGTCGTGGGTGTGCAGCGTCGGGGCAACGGGGGAGGGACCCGGAAACCGCAGCCCGACCTGTGCGGCGCCGCGCCACGGGCAGCCGCTCTGCCGGGCCGGGGGCGCCTCGGGAAGCGGGGTGCAGCGTGCCCCCGACCCGGCGGCCCGCGCGGGGCGCGTTACCTTGTTCATGCCGTTCCCCATGGCGGCCGGCGGCGAGTGGCACGCTGCGACAGCGCCGCCACACGCCCGCCCGCCCGCCGGCGCCCAGGCCCGGCCCTGCGCGTCCCCGCGGCGGGGGCGGGGCCTCCGGGAGCGCGCACGCGCACGCGCACTGGCCGCCGGCCGCGGGTGGGGGTGGTCCCGCGGCGCCGGGCTCTCCGGGCGCAGGTTCCCGGCAGGCGCTGTGCGCTGCCGCCTGGCTCGGTTTCTCGGCCTGACACTTTTAGGCTGGGGATTCCTGCGGCTCGGCCGGGCCCCACGCGCCGGCCGGGAAGGCGCCAGGCCCCTGACTCACTGCGGGGAGCCCTGCCCGCCCGCGCGTGGAGCAGGTGGCTGACCTCCGGCTTCGCAGCGGCCTGGCCCGCGGGGCGGGGGTCCCCGCCGGGGAGTACGTGACCCCTGCAGCCGGAGGTGTGGGCTTCCCCGGAAAGCCCGAGCCTGTCCGAGTTGTTCTCACCGCGGAAGGCTCGCCGGACATCTGTCGTCCTTGCTGAGTTCCCAAGGCTCTGGACTTAGGGTTCCAGACCCGGGCATCTCAGGTCTGTGAATGTGGCGAAGACCTGCTCTAGGGGTGCATCTAGGGGTCACCTGCACAGCACGGTGCTGCTGATGCTAGGGGTCATTGGCCCTGCTCCCTGTTGCATCTCAGACCTCATGCTCTTCTCTGAGGTCACCTCCCAAGGGTCATCTCTTCCTTGACTGGCCCCTGCCTTAGAGCCAAGCCTCTGATCACCATGGTGCTATTCTTAGTATTTTTCATAGCTTTTAATCTATCAAAATCCATCACATCTATTTGCTTACTCTATCTGTGTCGCTAGACAGCAAACTCCTTTTTTTGTCTTTTTCTTTTTTCTTTTGGCTGGCTGAAGCTGCCTCAAGGGCAGGTCTCATGCTCCATGTGGGGGTGAGGATCCAACCGCGGTCCCCAGGGCCTGAGAGAGTTTGCCAAATTATGTGCTTTAACCAACAGAGCTACCTGGCAAGTCCCCGTAGACAGCAAACTCCTGAGAAAGAAGGGCTTTGTCGTCATGTACTAGGACAACCCTGAGACCTGGGACAGCACCAGGCAAGCATGAGTTTAGGAAATGTTTGTTGGATAAAGGAGGGGGTTCCCGCTGCGAGGTCCTGAGGGATGCAAGCTGCCCGTTGCGGTTTCTGTCCACTGGGGACAGTACAGTAGAGGAGTCTCAAGCCCAGCCTGCTCTTAAGTCTCACAGTGATTTCCCGATTAAAAAGACTAACCTCTGCATCAGCTTTCTTTCTTTTTTTTTTTTTTTTGACAAGAGCGGGGTTCAAACTCATGTCCTTGCACTTGCCAGGCAGACACTTGTGCCATGGAGCTGTCTCCCTAGCCCCTCTGCATCAGCTTTCTCAAGCTCTAAAATAAGCACGTCAAGCTTTGCTTTTTGGAAGTCTTATTCAGCAAGCAGCAAGTGGCTTCTGTTTCTTGCCGTGCTCCTGGTACTTGTGTTTCCCAGAGTCAGATGAACTTTGTAGAATAGGAGCAGTTTCTAGGCAAATGACAAACCCAGCCCAGCCAAGCTTTCCATCTGCCATCTGGAGCACCCTGTCTCTTGTCACTCTCTCCTCCTACACTTCTTTGGCTCGGCTCACCCATTTGACTCTTACTCAGAACCCACCAGGACTGTCTGGTAGCTGTGAAATCCAGACACGTAGTCATGGGGCTCTAGTAGGCCCATATGCCAAGCTCATTTTAAAATTCATTATTTGTGTCTGTGGAGGTGTGGCTCTCTCTCTCCTGCTCTCCTCTCCTTCTCCCTCCCCCCCTCCTTTTCTAGCCTCAGAACCCAGCCTTACCTCTCATCCAAACACAATAATGATCATCAGTTTTTCATGTCTTGCAGTTCTATGACTTTTGTCTTCTGCTTCCTGGGTATAAAAAGGAGGAAAGAAAGGAAATTTCTAGGCACATAGAAGCTTCATACTCAGATTGAAATTTGCATGCTCATTTGTGTTTTGTCTCACAAAATGTCCAGGATGCGACAGCCTGATGTGTTTCCATTCGCTTTGGGGGCTCACTCATCTCTCGCTCCCACTCTCCCCGTGTGCCAGCACCACACGTCTTGGCCCAAAGCCCACATCAGGAAAGCCTGTGTATCCCCTGAGCAGCAGTGTGGATATGGCAGACCTGCCAGGCCCACACTTACACGTGGGTAAGGGGCATCGGTGGGGTCTCTAGGAGCAATGCCTGTGAACCTTAAGTAGGGGTGGTGTAAAAGCCCATAAGCAATGCCCAGCCCTGGGAACTGGCCAGACCCCAAGGGTTTAGTGGTAGCTTCCAAGAACCCAGGCAGCCCCCATCTAGTGAGAAACACTCCAGCAATCTTCCTCTGCGATGTGCTGTCACCAGGGCTGCTGGGCCACAGCACTGATATTTGGGGGTGGGGGAGGCAGGTCACCTGGGGGCTGTCCTGTGTGCTATAGTCAGTTTCAAAGTGCCTGTGGCTCCTCCTTGCATTATGGTAGCACTCCCTCGGTCATGACGTCAGCACCACGTCCAGTCCCAGCATTTGGACAGCAACCTGGAGTGGGGTACCTCAAGAATGACTTCCCAAGTGCAGTATCCAGCTAACTCTACACCCATAGATCATGTCCCTGCTCTGCGGAATTCTTAGGTTGCACGTCAAGTAAGAGCAGATTTAAAAACCAGAAGCTAATGGAACTGGCCATTTTAAACACGAACATGATATTCTCCATGACCTTGTGGTAAGGAAAAAGACAAGGATCCTATGAAATAATTAACATTTTAGAGAGATTTGTGTATATGATGGATCATTAAACCAAACTTTAAGTTTGGATCTTGATAGATGGTGAGTGGTGACGACATACATCAAACATTTAGTTTGGGGCAATGGTGGGGGGGTAGGGCACGTGAGAAAAGAAGAGCAGTTAAATATTTAACTGGGATTATTTTCTATTGTTTTACATGCATTAGCTTACTCTATGCATAAGCAGTCACCTTGCCCTAACACCTTTAATGAACTGAAACACTACCGTACTCTCGTGGTGGCAAGGAGGATGCAGGGCCGGTGTCGGGGCAGGGGTGGGGTCTGCGTGCTGTGCGCTGTTCACTCTGTGTGCTTTGTCGTCAGCATTCTCCTATTACTCTGCCCCAGAACTGTCCGAGTTCTCCGGTGATTTGCATGAGCAGTGTCTACGAAAATGCAAAAATAAAAACAGAAAGCCGGGTGGAAGTGGGGAGCTCGTTTAGGGAAAGCGTGACTGAATGTTAAAGAAAGTGGGGGGAGCAAGAGGAGGTCTGGTCTGCCAAAGCAACAGCAGGGATACTTCCAGCTTCCTGTCACAGTCCAGAGAAGAGGTGCTTGGCCCTGTGTCCCTGGGCTGTGCAGGGCAGCCTGCCCCTTAGGCTGCCACCATGGTGATGACTTCTGCCTGTCCAGGTCACCAGCTTCCAGTCACTCATAGGAAGTTTCCTCCTGTCACCTAGAAGGTTTGGGAGCTTGGGGAATAGGGGCCTGAGGACTGGCCTGAGGAGGGAGGGGAACGGATGTCCAGCGAGCAGGCAGGATGGGGTGCTGAGGCTGAGGAGCTGGGGCCAGGTCCCTGAGTGCCACTGCCAGTCACTTAGCTGAGGGTCAGTGCCCCCCATGGAGCCCCATGCTGGGGGATCAGCTCACAGCAAAGTGTCTGCACTGCACACTCAGAGCCTGCGCACAGTGCCCAGCAGAGAAAAGACACATTTAGGGCTTCTGGGGGGTCTGGAGGGCTGGCGGTGTGAGACACACCATGAAAGTGTCCTGCAAAGGGGAACGAGGCAGAGCCCTAGCTGTGGGCACTGGCTGGAAGGTGGCATTGCTGTCGGCTTCCGCAGTGTAACTCCTGTACCCATTGGTTAGCAGCACAGCCCTCCCCAAGGGCAGCTTTGCACGGGCAGGAACAGGCTGTAACTGTCAGCTGGAGCACCTGAGCACTTGACGCCTGTGACAGCTTGAGAGTGTGGGGAAGTTGGGTGTCTCTGAGAGAGAGAACCAGAGCTGGGCAGGTGCTGGATCAGTCAAGGTGCGAGGCATGCACACTGCAGGCTCTACCTGCCAGGTGCTGTGCAGTCCCGAGTTTCTAGAGCAGTGTGATTCCCACGTGAGCTGGCTGTGGGGTGCGGAGGCCTGTTGTCATTCACTTCTGAAATGTGCACAGTGCACATCCGGAAGGGGGAGAGGCAGGGTGGAAAGGACCTGCGTGGCACTTTTGCGCAATGCCGCACCCTCGTCCTGGCCACATGGCTGCAGGCCCAGGGCAGAGTGCAAAGCTTTCTGTCTTTTCCCTTCTCAGTGTGCTGTTCTTTGAGGTTCAGCCTAAAAGCCGCTCTGCGTCCACGCACACTAGAGCGCTGCTGGCTGCCTGCGCGTGTCCTCCTCATCTGAACCGGCTGCCCTTGAGGTTCCCGCTTCAAGCTCCGCCTATTAGCAAGGTCGGTCTTTTAAACCTGTCGATGCTTTGCAAAACTAAGCACAAAAACGTGTTTCCTCTTTGGCTTTTCAGCTCCCTGAGATGAGCTGATTCCACTCCCTTGCTGTCTTCTTAGTCTCTGGGCCATCTCTCCCTCTATCTGGCCCTGCTCAGGCTTAGACCCACCTGGGCACAAGCAGCTGCACCCCAAACCTGTGCCATGCTGCAGCCCCCACATCTGCATGGAGCCCCCTTTAGAGTGACCTCGGTGACTGCCCAGGGGACAGTGGAGTAGCCCTAGTGTGGCCCTGGGCAGAGGACGCATCTGTCTTGGCTGCTGCACCTGCGCAGCTGGCCTGCAGGTCTGAGGCGAGCTGCTGCTCCTTCAGTTGTCTGCAGGGCCCGGGACAGGGAGGAGCACAGCAGGGCAGCCCTGACTCAGAGCCCAGCCTGGGGATGAACACGCCACTGCCTGTCACCGTCACTATGGAGTTCTCCCCTAGAATAGCGCCTGACACTCAACTCCCTGCTTGTTGTTCTTCACTATTTTATATGAAACCAGAGTTGAACTGGAGCTAGAGACACTAGGAAGTGCCTCGAAGGGAGGGCAGGGAGCTGGGGGGTTTCCCGAGAGAGTGGAATGTCCCAAGAGAAACTGCGCCTGCGCGTGCCCAGATGGGGAACGTCCCTGGCGCAGGGCCCAACACTGGCCCTAGTGAACACTGCTGCTGGGATTTATACTTATTTGTGCTATTGTTATCTTCATGCGTTGTTCATCACTGAAAGCCTGTGAACTATGAGGAAATCAGCGCACACCGTGTCCCTTGGACTGGGAAGCAGACCTGTGATGACTTTCTGCCAGCTTGTGTTACTGAGTAGGCCGGGGCAATGTCAGTCAGAAGCATCTGGAGCTGGTTTGCTAGTGGCCCAGGCAGCTCAGTACCCAGCTCGCCTCTTACGTAATAAAAGGGTCGCCATGGGGACTTGTCTCAAGCTTCTCTCCGAGGAGATGATAAGATCTCTGTCTCTGTAGACAGAAAACCATCACTGCTAAGTGTGGTTCCCCTCCTGCCTGCTTGGGGTACAGGGTGGCCCAACAGGTGGCCAAGTACCACAGGCGAGAGGGAGGCCGCTTCACACTCCGGACCACCTAATGGGCACACAACTTGCTTCCCCATGATGCTTTAAAATATATGCACAATGGAGGTGGACTTTTGCTTTTAAATTATTGCCATTTCTGTTGCATTTCTCATTTCTAGGATGCTTAGCCGTCCATGTAATGCGGATAATATGCGCCCTTGACTTGGTCGACGATTTTTGTCATTGGGGACCACCAACTTGTGCTGGTTGGGCTGGGAGCGTCCTGATTTTAAAACGGAGTGTCCAACATCCCAGCAACTGCACTCTCCTCGAAGTCCAGGACAGCTGGTTCTCTAAACCTGTTGCATGTTTTGCTGAACTAGACATTAGCTTTGAGAAAAACACTTAACACACGGGCACCTTCTCCTGCTCTTGCCAATGCCGGGAAGTGCAGCTGCCTCTTGGGATTGGGCGGGGCCAGGCGGCTTCAGCTTTGAACCATGGCTGGTGCTGGCTGCTCATCGAAGCAGCTGATACTTCCCAGAAGGGAAACAGTGGCTGAGGAAAGTCGGTGTCAGTGTTTCTCCGTGGCGAGAGCACACCCGGGTCTCTTCCAGCTCAAGGCGGCAAGCGCGCCAGGTTCTGCGTGAACGCTTTCTCTTGAAACCCTCTCAGAAAAGCTGCGACAGCCTGGTGACTCATCCTCCAGTTGAGATCACAGTGCTCGGGAGACTACTTTGAAAAGATGACGCAGTCTCCCAGCAGCTTTTAGATGGGCGAGAGCGCAGGGCTGGGTGCGTGAATGTGTTGAACAGCCACTCCCGAGCTGCTCTGGAATGTCTTGCCGGCCCAGGGCTACCCTCCAGGCAACACCATCTCAGCCCCGCGCTTACTGTTCATCCCAGAGATCACCCTAGTTGGCCGACATGCAGCTTGTATCACCGGCTAGACCAGAACAAGTTAAAGCACGTGCCCTGGCTTGATGAGGAGGTGATTCCTCCTGCCTCACCCCCAAGCACCAGGCAGTATTATTTTTGCATTTTATTCATTTTAACATTTACCAAGTCTCCTGAAGAGGGGCTCCCTCACAGGGTACACTGCGTTGTGTGAAGCTGGTGCTGCTGGCTCTGCCTTTCCATGACAGGCGGGTGTCCTTCCAGTCCTGTACCTCTGGTACCCAAGGCTTCCTTCCCTTGATGCGCGTGGGCACTCCTGTGGGGTTCCAGCTCAGCGATTTCGTTATTTACGGTCAGGAATTCGCAATCTGTTTGAGGCTGTCTTGCCCGCCTCTCTTTCCTTTCTTGAAGACAGTAAGGTTTTAGTTGGCCGCTATTTCCTTCATTCTTTTTCTTCTGTAACATTTCTCATTTCTGAGATGTTTTGTCTCCCATGCAGAGGGGGTAATCTGATGTCTTTGATTTGGTAAAAGGCTTCCATCCCAGGGGTTGTCACCTTGTGCCACGTCCTGGGTGCTGGGTTTGTGCATTGTCAGTCCCAGAGGGGCCAGGGCGAGGGGCCTGGCCAGGGACGGCCCCCTGCCCCTACCTGCCCTCGCTCTTGAGCCAAGGCTTTGGGCCTCTCCATCCCTGCCTGTGTCTCTGCCTCCAAGGGGTCCACATGAGAACCTTTTTAGAGGAAGGTCTTTAGGACTTGAAAGACTACAAGTATAGACAGTAAAAGAAGCAAAACTACCTAGACATGAACATTATGTTCGTTTTTGTTCTATAAATGTTCAGTCTTGTGGAGGGAAAGTTTTCTTCTGTCTGAAAGAAAACCCAGCCTCAAAAGATATGTGGTTGGCAATGAGCCAATCAGGGAGTCTAATTTGGTGTACCTGGAAACCAAATCTAGGGCTAGACCGGCCCTTGCAGGTCATCTGGTCTAAGCAATGGGGAAACGGAGGCTTGAGGCAGTTTCTCAGGGTCACGCAAAACAAGCAGAATCAGGGGCTGGGGAGACAGCTCAGTAGAATAAGCGCTTGCCTGGCAAGCACAAGGGCCTGAAGTCAATCCCTGATTATCAAAAAAAAAAAAAAAAAAAGAAAGAAAATAAGAAACTGCATGCAGTCCTGGGTCCCCTTTGTCATCAAGCCCCACCCCACATCCCACCAATGGATGGGTTAATGGTTAATGCATGGCACGGCTTGGCGTCTTCAGACTTTAACTCAGCTCCTGTTTGTGTTTCACTAACTATGATATGTTTTGAGCATCAGCCCCAGAAGGCCGTGTAAAATTCCAGCTGGAGGCACGGAAGGGGACAACTGCCTCCTGGGCACAGAGGTGTCTGGACCACGGTGGTAAGGGGGGCAATGGGCAGAGGAATCCTGGCAATGCTGTAGGCACAGGTCTTAGTGCTTTTCTAGCTGATAAGGCACCATACCCGATGCCCATCTTTTAAAGGGGAAGAATTTTTCTTTGGCTCACTCTCCAGGCTGTGGAAACAAGGCGGTATCACTAAGATGCCTGCTCTAAATCACCATGGCACCTGCCTTTAGCACTGCCAGGGTTCCTGCTGATGGGTTCACCTCCCCAGCCTACTGGAGGACAGCTGCTCATGTCATGTGGTCAGGATGCAGAGAGGACAGGGAGGGGCCGAGAAGGTCCTTCTAGACCACACCCCAGCAACTGGCCTCTTCCATGCAGGCCCACCTCCTAGCAGCACACTAGTGTAAAGCCCCTATAATCCAGTAAGCTTCCCAAAGCCCCACCTATGGACACACGAGGCCCCCTGGGAATAGCAGGACACAAAGCACAAAGCAGGGGAGTGATATGATCTGCTGGGACCTAAGCCCGTAGTCCAAGCTTGATGTGCTAGGGAGCCAAAGGAATGAGACCAGACAGGATGCTGGGTGGGCTTGGGGCAAAGGATGCCTAGGCAGAGATAAAATTATACAGAGAACATTCCATGCCGTATGCAGCAGAAGCCCAGGAAGGCTTTGTCTCAGTTACTCTTCTGACACCCAAAATGAGAAAGGAAAAGTTTATTCAGCTTACAGTTATTGGAGGCTTCAGTCCATATTTGGCTGGCTCCAAGGCTGAGTGGCACAGGGCAGAGAGGATCCAATTCATGGCAGTGGGACAAGAACAATGGCACCAGAGAGAGTCTGTCTCTCTGTCTCTCTTCTATTGCAGTTAGGCTCCCCACCTCAGGCTGGGTGTGCCTCAGATTGGGTGTAACACTCACACCCATAATCCCAGCTGTATTAAGATCCATAATTGTAGCCTTGGAAAACCCATAATCCCAGTGGATCATGAGTTAATCTCAAACTCTAAAAGTTCCAGCCCCATGACTGCATGAGGCTTTGGGGAACAACTAGGTACAAACCATAACAGGCTCTAAAGATACAAAATAAGAAGTCATGGTTTTAACCAAGGGACCCACAGCCCCAAGGGGAATGCTGGAAGGAACTGATGGTCTGGCTATGAGTTGAGGGCACGGACAGGACAGTGACTGAGGGCACTCACAGGAAAGGCCCTCCACAGCACCTAGGTCAAAAGCAGAACCCAGCCAGGGAGGTGAAGGCCTGGCAGTAGGACTCCACTCACGGATGGGGTGCCAGTGTAGCAGAAAAGAGACATAAGCTCTGGCAACAGTGCCAGGCAAGCTGCTACTGATCTCCTAGGCCCAGAGGAGAAGGATGTGCGAGGGCCGTGGCAGAGGGGCCACTGCAGTGCAGCTGCAGATGAGGAGTGCTGCAGGTGAGCTGGGTCTCCCTCCAGTTGCTGTACTGAGGCCCTAATAACCACTGCCTCTGAATGTGACAGAGTGAGCAATATAGCCTTTAGAGAGGTACTTTAGGTGAAAGGAGCCGTTAGACTCTGAAGACAACAATATGCATTGTATCAATTATTGTGGCTGTCCTACTAATGTGTTTTGAAACTATCTCAATGTTCTTTCTTTTTTTTAATGTTATTTCTTAGTAAAATAATAATAATAATAATAATAATAATAATAATAATAATAATAGTAAAAATAAGTGAGCTGTTAGGTTGGGCTGACAGTATTATAAGAAGAGGTCAGAGCACATGCATGGAGGAAGACCTGTGAGACCCAGGGAGAAGATGCCGTTTGTAAGCCTGAAAGTGGCCTCAGGAGGAGCCAGCCTCGGTCTCCGGCCTTGTGCCCCACACGACACTGTGAGCACCTCATCTCCTGTTACATCTAACACAGCGTCTGGGAGGCTTGGTTGTGGCAGCTCCGGCCACGAACACAGGGAGAGACAGGGCTGCGGCCTGTGACACAGTGGGCCTAGGACAGGGTGGAAAGGGACTGACCTTGTGCACCTGCCACTCTCTGATCTCATGGACAAACCACACCTCTCCAGAAGCTGGCAAAGAGTTGAAGCCATGTGTTCCCTGTGCCAACCTCCAGGGCAGCGAGGGGTGAGCAGAGGCCATAGCAGGGGCCGATAATGATCACCTAATCAAGTTGTGGGAGATCAGGGCAGGCTGTGCAGAGGAGGGAAACCCTGAGTCCAGTGCCGAATAATAATGAGCCCACTGTGAGAGGAGCTTAGAGTCCTATGCAGCCTGCACAAAGAGCTACATGTGTTCTTTTCAACTCCAACCATGCACACGGACTATTTCTAGCTCCTTCTAGCAATCCCACAAGGTTGGTATCATTTTCTCCAATTTATGGTTAAGAACATTAGTACAGGGAGGCAGAAAAAGTGGCCAAGCTAGCATCCCCGCACAGGCCTTTCTGTTCCAACAGCTGCCTGTCTGATTGCATCCTATGAGCAAACAGTCATTCATTTGTCCAAACAAGGACATCATAGGCACAATGGTCCATTGACAACGCAGACCACACCCTTTTGGGGACTTGAAGGTGGAGCGTCAAGAAGGGAGAGGCAGGAACTTAGGAGGGAGGAGGCAGGGATGCATAAAGAACATCCTCGGGAAGCGGGAATTGGGATCCTTCCCAGACGCCCAGGGGAGGCTTTGGAGTACGGGGGTTCGGAATGGGCGTCTCTAGGACCATGCGCAGGACGCCTGCTCCAGCAGGAAGGGCTGGAGGGAGAGGCGAGTTAGGAGAGCACGGCAGGGAGCCAGGTGGAAACCAGTGGCTGGCAGTGCGCGTGGCGGAGGTGTTGGCTGAGGAAAGTAGAAGGAGATTCACAGGACACAGACAGGACATTCGCAGCACTCAGTAGGATGTGGGAGGAGCCAGGGGCCAAGACTGACACTGAGGTTTCTAGCTTGAGAAGCTGCACCCGTGGTGGCCTCACTCCCCCAGGCAGAGAAACAGGTTTAGCAGGAAAACGTGGCTGCTGCTCCTTGTCCGCCCCCCCCCCCCCCCCCCCCCCCCACCCCGCACCGGGCTTCAGGTGCTGCTGGGTTATCTAAAAGGAAACAGAGAGCCATTTTTCATGGGAAAATATAGCAAACTCAGTGACAAAGCTGTGTTCGATATCTTCAGTTGTGCTAAGAATCTTCTGGAAAGAAATAAATCACCATTCTGAAATTGTGCCCCAAACAGCGTCAATTTTACCCAAGCTGAGTGATGGGCTCATGCCACCGTGTTAGGTCATGCTGTGCTATTTTAGTGATTTTTTATAAAAAGTGCTGGGAGATGAAAAGATAAGAGGGGGTGGTAAGAAAGCGCTCTCTGGGAGAGGTGGTGGACGCAGAGTCCCTGGCGCTGAGGTAAAGGGTGGTGGAAGAGTGTGGAGCGCCGAGTGAAGAAATCTGTTCAAAGCTCTCCCAGGAGCACAGATGTCACTGGGAACGCTGCTGTGAATCCCATCCTAGTCCTGCTGTCAGCAGCAGAGCGTGGCAGGTGTCGAGGCCCGCCGAAGGCCTGCGCAGCAGGTGGTTAAGTGCCGCCCTCTTCTATCTTTTCAAATCCTCGGCTTGTGTGGGTAGCAGATTTTGAGGAAGTGAGTTATGCAATGCTGTAATTTGAAAAGATAATTTTAAATGGCTACGTGCACTAAATAAGTGACTCTAAAGGTGTTCTTTTGAGATTTTTGGTTTAAAATAACTCACCCCGTGCCTCTCCTTCCGAAGGCTTGGTAGCTCAGGTGCTCTAACGGGGACTGGCAGGTACACAGACGACTTTAGGAACCAAGTGGCATAAAAGCAACACAGCTGCTCTGAAAGACAGTTTCGAATCCTCCTAAAAGTCCCTTGCAATACCATTTGTGTGGTTATATTGTTGGTTAAAAAAAAAAAAAAAGTGTCCCTGCTGTGTACTTATTTAGAGAACAGCATAGATGGGGCACTACGTGTTTTCTTCATTACAAGCAAATACCTTGCCACGCCAGTTAGAAAAAATGCTAAAGCACATATTTAACATTCTATTCTTATATCTTGGAGATTCTCACTTGGAAAGAAAGAAATAGGAAGAGTTCTAAGCACACATGTTCCTCCAGCTACATCCCAACAGGCTCATCAGGAACAGAAGACAGCAGAAGTTGACATCCATATAACCCGCTAGCCTGGCAGGCAAGCTGGGTAAGCCACCCTGCTCACGGCAGCACGGGGCGGGCTGGGGGTATCTCCCCAGCATCAGGGTCCTGACAGGCCGCGTGCTCTGGATTGCTGCTCAGCTTCCCGGGAGGATGGTGCTGCTCTCTGCAGCCCAGGGCGGATGCCAAGTGCAGGCTTTACCCTTTCCAGCCGACTGCTTACAGCCTTGGCTCCAGGGTGGCGGGGCAGAGTCATGAAGCTGAACCGCTGTAAAGTGGGAACCGGAGTGCATCCAGAAAGCAGGCAGCACTGTGCTCTGAAAAGCAGGAGTGTGATGCACTGCGAGCTGGGAAGTCCCGGGAAAGGCTTCGTCCTAACACTTGTTGCTGCAGGGGACCCAGCGCCTGTCCTCCGCCTCAGGGCTCTCCTGTCTCCGACGCTCTCGGCCTGCTGTTCCTGATGCCCTGTGACACGGCTCTGAAGTCTTCTTGCGAGTGCAGCGTCCTGGCTGCCCTCACGTCCTGAGCTGGTCCTGAATATTTACTTTTCATGATCACTTGGACTTGGAAGATTTGGAAGCCGGTGGTGCCAGAGCTGGTGAGTCAGGCAGTCGCGGACCCGCTGTGATGAGTTTCAAGCCTGGCGCTTGGCAGCAGCAGGCTCCATCATTTACTGCGCCTCGTGGAGCACTTAGCAAAGAGGACTTTGAGAACTGCTTTAGAAAGTCGTGGGGGTGATGGCAGAAGTGTGCTCCAAGCAAAGTGGGAGATTTTGGGGGACTTTGGAGAAGATTGATTGCCGTGTATCTTTGACTGTAATAATTTTTCATTCAAACACTCACTGTATATTTTAATCATAGTGTATGATTATAACTTCTGTCAAACCCACCCCAGGCCTGCGGTCGTAAGTAACAACCCAGCCTGTCTATGCACATTGAAAGAGGAGCCCTTCCAAAGACAGAAGGGACCTAAGTGCCCGCCCACCAGTGTGAGAATAAGGAGAGAGGCGGTGCCGCACATGGGTGCAAGGATGAGAAGGGAGAAGTTTCAGCAGATTGCTCCAGGAGAGAGATGAGCACGGTTGTGGAAGAGTCGCAGGGTGGAGGGGACACACACACACACACACACACGGCTGCAAACTTCAGCAGGCTGTTGTAAGAGAGTCTTCGGGGCGGGGTGGGTGGATGAGCAGGAGCCTCCGACTGCAGCGCAGACGAGGCAGAGGACAGGGCTGCTTGGGGATAGTCCTGTGGCCCTCCAAGTGCTTAGCCCCTGTAAAAGTAAAATTTCAAGCATCACTTCCAGGGCACAGCTGAAGATGCACGGTCTGAGAAAGGGGTGAAAACAGCTACTTTCTCTTGGTTCACTGAGAAGAAAAGTTTGTACTAATATTGTTTAGGCAAGAGGTCATGTCTGCATCTTGTCCTCTAAATAACTACTATGAAGACAACTATATGCAATATATTAATTATTGTGACTGTTTTACTAACCTGTTTTGAAACTGTTTCATTGCTATTTTATCTTTTTTTTCCTCATTAAAATGAATTAAAAAAAACACTCCTGCCTCCAGATCCAACTCAGCTGCTGCCCACATTGAGCCAACTTTCCAAATCAGTGGCCTGGAAAGAGTGTCACACTGCGCACACTGACTTTGAAGGATGAATGTTCTGTGCCTGGGCCCATATGCAAAAGAACCGAAGGCAGGGACTCATGGGAGCCTGCACACCAGTGAGAATGGCAGCAGCGCAAGCAGCCAGGTGTGAATGGCTCATGGACGGATGCGCAGAGGGGCGCTGGAGTGCAAGGGAGTTGTGAGATTCTGGCCCATAGACGAGCCTTGAAATATTTGGTTGGGTGAAGTAAACCAGAAAGAAATGGTCAGCATGGTAGGATCTCACTTGTGTGGAGTTTCTGGAGTCATAGACCTCACAGTGATGTGTAATAGAGCAGAAGTTACCAGGGACTGCAGGAAGGGTGGCAGGGGGCTGCTTTTGGGGGTGGTAAGAAGTTATGGAAATAGAC